>CAMAOC010000136.1:0-134130 GCA_945859555.1 Megachile ligniseca | reverse complement strand
TATAACTGTTATTATTATTCTTGTTACTATTATTACTGTCCGTATTACTATTGCCTTTATCCTTAATACTATTATTATTACCGCTATAACTGTTATTATTATCCTTGTTACTATTATTATTATCCCTATTCCTTTTGTCTTTCTCCTTATAACTATTATTGTTATCCTTATTATTATTATTATTATCGCTATAACTGTTATTATTATCCTTAATACTATTATTATTATCGCTATAACTGTTATTATTATTCTCGTTATTATTATTATTATCCCTATTCCTCTTGTCTTTCACCTTATAACTATTATTATTATCGCTATAACTGTTATTATTATCCTTAATACTATTATTATTATCGCTATAACTGTTATTATTATTCTTATTAATATTGTTACTATCCGTATTACTCTTTTCTTTATCCATATAACTATTATTATTAATCCTTTTTACTATTATTATTATCGCTATTGCCCTTGTCTTTATCCTTATAACTATTATTATTATCCTTATTACTATTATTATTATCGCTATAACTGTTATTATTATCCTTAATACTATTATTATTATCGCTATAACTGTTATTATTGTTCTTGTTACTATTATTATTATCCCTATTCCTCTTGTCTTTCCCCTTATAACTATTATTATTATCCTTATTATTAATATTATTATCGCTATAACTGTTGTTATTATTATTGTTACTTTTATTATTATCCCAATTCCTCTTGTCTTTCACTTTATAACTATTATTATTATCGCTATAACTGTTATTATTATTCTTGTTACTATTATTACTGTCCGTATTACTCTTGCCTTTATCCTTAATACTATTATTATTATCGCTATAACTGTTATTATTGTTCTTGTTACTATTATTATTATCCCTATTCCTCTTGTCTTTCTCCTTATAACTATTATTATTATCCTTATTATTATTATTATTATCGCTATAACTGTTATTATTATTCTTATTACTATTACTATTATCCCTATTCCTCTTGTCTATATCCTTATAACTATTATTATTATCCTTATTACTACTATTATTATCGCTATAACTGTTATTATTATTCTTGTTACTATTATTACTGTCCGTATTACTATTGCCTTTATCCTTAATACTATTATTATTACCGCTATAACTGTTATTATTATCCTTGTTACTATTATTATTATCCCTATTCCTTTTGTCTTTCTCCTTATAACTATTATTGTTATCCTTATTATTATTATTATTATCGCTATAACTGTTATTATTATCCTTAATACTATTATTATTATCGCTATAACTGTTATTATTATTCTCGTTATTATTATTATTATCCCTATTCCTCTTGTCTTTCACCTTATAACTATTATTATTATCGCTATAACTGTTATTATTATCCTTAATACTATTATTATTATCGCTATAACTGTTATTATTATTCTTATTAATATTGTTACTATCCGTATTACTCTTTTCTTTATCCATATAACTATTATTATTAATCCTTTTTACTATTATTATTATCGCTATTGCCCTTGTCTTTATCCTTATAACTATTATTATTATCCTTATTACTATTATTATTATCGCTATAACTGTTATTATTATCCTTAATACTATTATTATTATCGCTATAACTGTTATTATTGTTCTTGTTACTATTATTATTATCCCTATTCCTCTTGTCTTTCCCCTTATAACTATTATTATTATCCTTATTATTAATATTATTATCGCTATAACTGTTGTTATTATTATTGTTACTTTTATTATTATCCCAATTCCTCTTGTCTTTCACTTTATAACTATTATTATTATCGCTATAACTGTTATTATTATTCTTGTTACTATTATTACTGTCCGTATTACTCTTGCCTTTATCCTTAATACTATTATTATTATCGCTATAACTGTTATTATTGTTCTTGTTACTATTATTATTATCCCTATTCCTCTTGTCTTTCTCCTTATAACTATTATTATTATCCTTATTATTATTATTATTATCGCTATAACTGTTATTATTATTCTTATTACTATTACTATTATCCCTATTCCTCTTGTCTATATCCTTATAACTATTATTATTATCCTTATTACTACTATTATTATCGCTATAACTGTTATTATTATTCTTGTTACTATTATTACTGTCCGTATTACTATTGCCTTTATCCTTAATACTATTATTATTACCGCTATAACTGTTATTATTATCCTTGTTACTATTATTATTATCCCTATTCCTTTTGTCTTTCTCCTTATAACTATTATTGTTATCCTTATTATTATTATTATTATCGCTATAACTGTTATTATTATCCTTAATACTATTATTATTATCGCTATAACTGTTATTATTATTCTCGTTATTATTATTATTATCCCTATTCCTCTTGTCTTTCACCTTATAACTATTATTATTATCGCTATAACTGTTATTATTATCCTTAATACTATTATTATTATCGCTATAACTGTTATTATTATTCTTATTAATATTGTTACTATCCGTATTACTCTTTTCTTTATCCATATAACTATTATTATTAATCCTTTTTACTATTATTATTATCGCTATTGCCCTTGTCTTTATCCTTATAACTATTATTATTATCCTTATTACTATTATTATTATCGCTATAACTGTTATTATTATCCTTAATACTATTATTATTATCGCTATAACTGTTATTATTGTTCTTGTTACTATTATTATTATCCCTATTCCTCTTGTCTTTCCCCTTATAACTATTATTATTATCCTTATTATTAATATTATTATCGCTATAACTGTTGTTATTATTATTGTTACTTTTATTATTATCCCAATTCCTCTTGTCTTTCACTTTATAACTATTATTATTATCGCTATAACTGTTATTATTATTCTTGTTACTATTATTACTGTCCGTATTACTATTGCCTTTATCCTTAATACTATTATTATTACCGCTATAACTGTTATTATTATCCTTGTTACTATTATTATTATCCCTATTCCTTTTGTCTTTCTCCTTATAACTATAATTGTTATCCTTATTATTATTATTATTATCGCTATAACTGTTGTTATTATTATTGTTACTATTATTATTATCCCTATTCCTCTTGTCTCTCTCCTTATAACTATTATTATTATCGCTATAACAGTTATTATTATTCTTATTACTATTACTATTATCCCTATTCCTCTTGTATTTATCCTTATAACTATTATTATTATTATTATTATCGCTATAACTGTTATTATTATCCTTAATACTATTATTATTATCGCTATAACTGTTATTATTATTCTCGTTATTATTATTATTATCCCTATTCCTCTTGTCTTTCACCTTATAACTATTATTATTATCGCTATAACTGTTATTATTATCCTTAATACTATTATTATTATCGCTATAACTGTTATTATTATTCTTGTTACTATTATTATTATCCCTATTCCTCTTGTCTTTCTCCTTATAACTATTATTATTATCCTTATTATTATTATTATTATCGCTATAACTGTTATTATTATTCTTGTTACTATTATTATTATCGCTATAACTGTTATTATTATTCTTATTACTATTGTTACTATCCGTATTACTCTTGTCTTTATCCATATAACTATTATTATTAATCCTTTTTACTATTATTATTATTGCTACAACTGTTATTATTATTGTTATTACCATTATTATTATCGCTATTGCCCTTGTCTTTATCCTTATAACTATTATTATTATCCTTATTACTATAATTATTATCGCTATAACTGTTATTATTATCCTTAATACTATTATTATTATCGCTATAATTGTTATTATTATGCTTATTCTATTGTTACTATCCCTATTACTCTTGTCTTTATCCTTATAACTATTATTAACATCGCTATAACTGTTATTATTATTCTTATTACTATTACTATTATCCCTATTCCTCTTGTATTTATCCTTATAACTATTATTATTATTATTATTATCGCTATAACTGTTATTATTATCCTTAATACTATTATTATTATCGCTATAACTGTTATTATTATTCTTGTTATTATTATTATTATCCCTATTCCTCTTGTCTTTCACCTTATAACTATTATTATTATCGCTATGACTGTTATTATTATCCTTAATACTATTATTATTATCGCTATAACTGTTATTATTATTCTTGTTACTATTATTATTATCCCTATTCCTCTTGTCTTTCTCCTTATAACTATTATTATTATCCTTATTATTATTATTATTATCGCTATAACTGTTATTATTATTCTTGTTACTATTATTATTATCGCTATAGCTGTTATTATTATTCTTATTACTGTTGTTACTATCCGTATTACTCTTGTCTTTATCCATATAACTATTATTATTAATCCTTTTTACTATTATTATTATCGCTACAACTGTTATTATTATTGTTATTACTATTATTATTATCGCTATAACTGTTATTATTATGGTTATTCTATTGTTACTATCCCTATTACTCTTGTCTTTATCCTTATAACTATTATTATTATCGCTAATAACTGTTATTATTATTCTAATTACTATTATTATTATCCCTATTGGCCTTGTCTTTATCCTTATAACTATTATTATTATCCTTATTACTATTATTATTATCGCTATAACTGTTATTATTATCCTTAATACTATTATTATTATCGCTATAACTGTTATTATTGTTCTTGTTACTATTATTATTATCCCTATTCCTCTTGTCTTTCTCCTTATAACTATTATTATTATCCTTATTATTAATATTATTATCGCTATAACTGTTGTTATTATTATTGTTACTTTTATTATTATCCCAATTCCTCTTGTCTTTCACCTTATAACTATTATTATTATCGCTATAACTGTTATTATTATTCTTGTTACTATTATTACTGTCCGTATTACTCTTGCCTTTATCCTTAATACTATTATTATTATCGCTATAACTGTTATTATTGTTCTTGTTACTATTATTATTATCCCTATTCCTCTTGTCTTTCTCCTTATAACTATTATTATTATCCTTATTATTATTATTATTATCGCTATAACTGTTATTATTATTCTTATTACTATTACTATTATCCCTATTCCTCTTGTCGATATCCTTATAACTATTATTATTATCCTTATTACTATTATTATTATCGCTATAACTGTTATTATTATTCTTGTTACTATTATTACTGTCCGTATTCCTTTTGTCTTTCTCCTTATAACTATTATTGTTATCCTTATTATTATTATTATTATCGCTATAACTGTTGTTATTATTATTGTTACTATTATTATTATCCCTATTCCGCTTGTCTTTCTCCTTATAACTATTATTAACATCGCTATAACTGTTATTATTATTCTTATTACTATTACTATTATCCCTATTCCTCTTGTATTTATCCTTATAACTATTATTATTATTATTATTATCGCTATAACTGTTATTATTATCCTTAATACTATTATTATTATCGCTATAACTGTTATTATTATTCTTGTTATTATTATTATTATCCCTATTCCTCTTGTCTTTCACCTTATAACTATTATTATTATCGCTATGACTGTTATTATTATCCTTAATACTATTATTATTATCGCTATAACTGTTATTATTATTCTTATTACTATTACTATTATCCCTATTCCTCTTGTCGATATCCTTATAACTATTATTATTATCCTTATTACTATTATTATTATCGCTATAACTGTTATTATTATTCTTGTTACTATTATTACTGTCCGTATTCCTTTTGTCTTTCTCCTTATAACTATTATTGTTATCCTTATTATTATTATTATTATCACTATAACTGTTGTTATTATTATTGTTACTATTATTATTATCCCTATTCCGCTTGTCTTTCTCCTTATAACTATTATTAACATCGCTATAACTGTTATTATTATTCTTATTACTATTACTATTATCCCTATTCCTCTTGTATTTATCCTTATAACTATTATTATTATTATTATTATCGCTATAACTGTTATTATTATCCTTAATACTATTATTATTATCGCTATAACTGTTATTATTATTCTTGTTATTATTATTATTATCCCTATTCCTCTTGTCTTTCACCTTATAACTATTATTATTATCGCTATGACTGTTATTATTATCCTTAATACTATTATTATTATCGCTATAACTGTTATTATTATTCTTGTTACTATTATTATTATCCCTATTCCTCTTGTCTTTCTCCTTATAACTATTATTATTATCCTTATTATTATTATTATTATCGCTATAACTGTTATTATTATTCTTGTTACTATTATTATTATCCCTGTTCCTCTTGTCTTTCTCCTTATAACTATTATTATTATCCTTATTATTATTATTATTATCGCTATAACTGTTATTATTATTCTTATTAATATTGTTACTATCCGTATTACTCTTTTCTTTATCCATATAACTATTATTATTAATCCTTTTTACTATTATTATTATCGCTATTGCCCTTTTCTTTATCCTTATAACTATTATTATTATCTTTATTACTATTATTATTATCGCTATAACTGTTATTATTATCCTTAATACTATTATTATTATCGCTATAACTGTTATTATTGTTCTTGTTACTATTATTATTATCCCTATTCCTCTTGTCTTTCTCCTTATAACTATTATTATTATCCTTATTATTAATATTATTATCGCTATAACTGTTGTTATTATTATTGTTACTTTTATTATTATCCCAATTCCTCTTGTCTTTCACTTTATAACTATTATTATTATCGCTATAACTGTTATTATTATTCTTGTTACTATTATTACTGTCCGTATTACTCTTGCCTTTATCCTTAATACTATTATTATTATCGCTATAACTGTTATTATTGTTCTTGTTACTATTATTATTATCCCTATTCCTGTTGTCTTTCTCCTTATAACTATTATTATTATCCTTATTATTATTATTATTATCGCTATAACTGTTATTATTATTCTTATTACTATTACTATTATCCCTATTCCTCTTGTCTATATCCTTATAACTATTATTATTATCCTTATTACTACTATTATTATCGCTATAACTGTTATTATTATTCTTGTTACTATTATTACTGTCCGTATTACTATTGCCTTTATCCTTAATACTATTATTATTACCGCTATAACTGTTATTATTATCCTTGTTACTATTATTATTATCCCTATTCCTTTTGTCTTTCTCCTTATAACTATTATTGTTATCCTTATTATTATTATTATTATCGCTATAACTGTTGTTATTATTATTGTTACTATTATTATTATCCCTATTCCTCTTGTCTCTCTCCTTATAACTATTATTATTATCGCTATAACAGTTATTATTATTCTTATTACTATTACTATTATCCCTATTCCTCTTGTATTTATCCTTATAACTATTATTATTATTATTATTATCGCTATAACTGTTATTATTATCCTTAATACTATTATTATTATCGCTATAACTGTTATTATTATTCTCGTTATTATTATTATTATCCCTATTCCTCTTGTCTTTCACCTTATATCTATTATTATTATCGCTATAACTGTTATTATTATCCTTAATACTATTATTATTATCGCTATAACTGTTATTATTATTCTTGTTACTATTATTATTATCCCTATTCCTCTTGTCTTTCTCCTTATAACTATTATTATTATCCTTATTATTATTATTATTATCGCTATAACTGTTATTATTATTCTTGTTACTATTATTATTATCGCTATAGCTGTTATTATTATTCTTATTACTATTGTTACTATCCGTATTACTCTTGTCTTTATCCATATAACTATTATTATTAATCCTTTTTACTATTATTATTATCGCTACAACTGTTATTATTATTGTTATTACTATTATTATTATCGCTATAACTGTAATTATTATGGTTATTCTATTGTTACTATCCCTATTACTCTTGTCTTTATCCTTATAGCTATTATTATTATCGCTAATAACTGTTATTATTATTCTAATTACTATTATTATTATCCCTATTGGCCTTGTCTTTATCCTTATAACTATTATTATTATCCTTATTACTATTATTATTATCGCTATAACTGTTATTATTATCCTTAATACTATTATTATTATCGCTATAACTGTTATTATTATGCTTATTCTATTGTTACTATCCCTATTACTCTTGTCTTTATCATTATAACTATTATTATTATCCTTAACACTATTATTATTATCGCTATAACTGTTATTATTATTCTTGTTACTATTATTACTGTCCGTATTACTCTTGCCTTTATCCTTAATACTATTATTATTATCGCTATAACTGTTATTATTATTCTTGTTACTATTATTATTATCCCTATTCCTCTTGTCTTTCTCCTTATAACTATTATTATTATCCTTATTATTATTATTATTATCGCTATAACTGTTATTATTATTCTTATTAATATTGTTACTATCCGTATTACTCTTTTCTTTATCCATATAACTATTATTATTAATCCTTTTTACTATTATTATTATCGCTATTGCCCTTTTCTTTATCCTTATAACTATTATTATTATCCTTATTACTATTATTATTATCGCTATAACTGTTATTATTATCCTTAATACTATTATTATTATCGCTATAACTGTTATTATTGTTCTTGTTACTATTATTATTATCCCTATTCCTCTTGTCTTTCTCCTTATAACTATTATTATTATCCTTATTATTAATATTATTATCGCTATAACTGTTGTTATTATTATTGTTACTTTTATTATTATCCCAATTCCTCTTGTCTTTCACTTTATAACTATTATTATTATCGCTATAACTGTTATTATTATTCTTGTTACTATTATTACTGTCCGTATTACTCTTGCCTTTATCCTTAATACTATTATTATTATCGCTATAACTGTTATTATTGTTCTTGTTACTATTATTATTATCCCTATTCCTCTTGTCTTTCTCCTTATAACTATTATTATTATCCTTATTATTATTATTATTATCGCTATAACTGTTATTATTATTCTTATTACTATTACTATTATCCCTATTCCTCTTGTCTATATCCTTATAACTATTATTATTATCCTTATTACTACTATTATTATCGCTATAACTGTTATTATTATTCTTGTTACTATTATTACTGTCCGTATTACTATTGCCTTTATCCTTAATACTATTATTATTACCGCTATAACTGTTATTATTATCCTTGTTACTATTATTATTATCCCTATTCCTTTTGTCTTTCTCCTTATAACTATTATTGTTATCCTTATTATTATTATTATTATCGCTATAACTGTTGTTATTATTATTGTTACTATTATTATTATCCCTATTCCTCTTGTCTCTCTCCTTATAACTATTATTATTATCGCTATAACAGTTATTATTATTCTTATTACTATTACTATTATCCCTATTCCTCTTGTATTTATCCTTATAACTATTATTATTATTATTATTATCGCTATAACTGTTATTATTATCCTTAATACTATTATTATTATCGCTATAACTGTTATTATTATTCTCGTTATTATTATTATTATCCCTATTCCTCTTGTCTTTCACCTTATAACTATTATTATTATCGCTATAACTGTTATTATTATCCTTAATACTATTATTATTATCGCTATAACTGTTATTATTATTCTTGTTACTATTATTATTATCCCTATTCCTCTTGTCTTTCTCCTTATAACTATTATTATTATCCTTATTATTATTATTATTATCGCTATAACTGTTATTATTATTCTTGTTACTATTATTATTATCGCTATAGCTGTTATTATTATTCTTATTACTATTGTTACTATCCGTATTACTCTTGTCTTTATCCATATAACTATTATTATTAATCCTTTTTACTATTATTATTATCGCTACAACTGTTATTATTATTGTTATTACTATTATTATTATCGCTATAACTGTAATTATTATGGTTATTCTATTGTTACTATCCCTATTACTCTTGTCTTTATCCTTATAGCTATTATTATTATCGCTAATAACTGTTATTATTATTCTAATTACTATTATTATTATCCCTATTGGCCTTGTCTTTATCCTTATAACTATTATTATTATCCTTATTACTATTATTATTATCGCTATAACTGTTATTATTATCCTTAATACTATTATTATTATCGCTATAACTGTTATTATTATGCTTATTCTATTGTTACTATCCCTATTACTCTTGTCTTTATCATTATAACTATTATTATTATCCTTAACACTATTATTATTATCGCTATAACTGTTATTATTATTCTTGTTACTATTATTACTGTCCGTATTACTCTTGCCTTTATCCTTAATACTATTATTATTATCGCTATAACTGTTATTATTATTCTTGTTACTATTATTATTATCCCTATTCCTCTTGTCTTTCTCCTTATAACTATTATTATTATCCTTATTATTATTATTATTATCGCTATAACTGTTATTATTATTCTTATTAATATTGTTACTATCCGTATTACTCTTTTCTTTATCCATATAACTATTATTATTAATCCTTTTTACTATTATTATTATCGCTATTGCCCTTGTCTTTATCCTTATAACTATTATTATTATCCTTATTACTATTATTATTATCGCTATAACTGTTATTATTATCCTTAATACTATTATTATTATCGCTATAACTGTTATTATTGTTCTTGTTACTATTATTATTATCCCTATTCCTCTTGTCTTTCCCCTTATAACTATTATTATTATCCTTATTATTAATATTATTATCGCTATAACTGTTGTTATTATTATTGTTACTTTTATTATTATCCCAATTCCTCTTGTCTTTCACTTTATAACTATTATTATTATCGCTATAACTGTTATTATTATTCTTGTTACTATTATTACTGTCCGTATTACTCTTGCCTTTATCCTTAATACTATTATTATTATCGCTATAACTGTTATTATTGTTCTTGTTACTATTATTATTATCCCTATTCCTCTTGTCTTTCTCCTTATAACTATTATTATTATCCTTATTATTATTATTATTATCGCTATAACTGTTATTATTATTCTTATTACTATTACTATTATCCCTATTCCTCTTGTCTATATCCTTATAACTATTATTATTATCCCTATTACTACTATTATTATCGCTATAACTGTTATTATTATTCTTGTTACTATTATTACTGTCCGTATTACTATTGCCTTTATCCTTAATACTATTATTATTACCGCTATAACTGTTATTATTATCCTTGTTACTATTATTATTATCCCTATTCCTTTTGTCTTTCTCCTTATAACTATAATTGTTATCCTTATTATTATTATTATTATCGCTATAACTGTTGTTATTATTATTGTTACTATTATTATTATCCCTATTCCTCTTGTCTCTCTCCTTATAACTATTATTATTATCGCTATAACAGTTATTATTATTCTTATTACTATTACTATTATCCCTATTCCTCTTGTATTTATCCTTATAACTATTATTATTATTATTATTATCGCTATAACTGTTATTATTATTCTTATTAATATTGTTACTATCCGTATTACTCTTTTCTTTATCCATATAACTATTATTATTAATCCTTTTTACTATTATTATTATCGCTATTGCCCTTTTCTTTATCCTTATAACTATTATTATTATCCTTATTACTATTATTATTATCGCTATAACTGTTATTATTATCCTTAATACTATTATTATTATCGCTATAACTGTTATTATTGTTCTTGTTACTATTATTATTATCCCTATTCCTCTTGTCTTTCTCCTTATAACTATTATTATTATCCTTATTATTAATATTATTATCGCTATAACTGTTGTTATTATTATTGTTACTTTTATTATTATCCCAATTCCTCTTGTCTTTCACTTTATAACTATTATTATTATCGCTATAAATGTTATTATTATTCTTGTTACTATTATTACTGTCCGTATTACTCTTGCCTTTATCCTTAATACTATTATTATTATCGCTATAACTGTTATTATTGTTCTTGTTACTATTATTATTATCCCTATTCCTCTTGTCTTTCTCCTTATAACTATTATTATTATCCTTATTATTATTATTATTATCGCTATAACTGTTATTATTATTCTGATTACTATTACTATTATCCCTATTCCTCTTGTCTATATCCTTATAACTATTATTATTATCCCTATTACTACTATTATTATCGCTATAACTGTTATTATTATTCTTGTTACTATTATTACTGTCCGTATTACTATTGCCTTTATCCTTAATACTATTATTATTACCGCTATAACTGTTATTATTATCCTTGTTACTATTATTATTATCCCTATTCCTTTTGTCTTTCTCCTTATAACTATAATTGTTATCCTTATTATTATTATTATTATCGCTATAACTGTTGTTATTATTATTGTTACTATTATTATTATCCCTATTCCTCTTGTCTCTCTCCTTATAACTATTATTATTATCGCTATAACAGTTATTATTATTCTTATTACTATTACTATTATCCCTATTCCTCTTGTATTTATCCTTATAACTATTATTATTATTATTATTATCGCTATAACTGTTATTATTATCCTTAATACTATTGTTATTATCGCTATAACTGTTATTATTATTCTCGTTATTATTATTATTATCCCTATTCCTCTTGTCTTTCACCTTATAACTATTATTATTATCGCTATAACTGTTATTATTATCCTTAATACTATTATTATTATCGCTATAACTGTTATTATTATTCTTGTTACTATTATTATTATCCCTATTCCTCTTGTCTTTCTCCTTATAACTATTATTATTATCCTTATTATTATTATTATTATCGCTATAACTGTTATTATTATTCTTGTTACTATTATTATTATCGCTATAACTGTTATTATTATTCTTATTACTATTGTTACTATCCGTATTACTCTTGTCTTTATCCATATAACTATTATTATTAATCCTTTTTACTATTATTATTATTGCTACAACTGTTATTATTATTGTTATTACCATTATTATTATCGCTATTGCCCTTGTCTTTATCCTTATAACTATTATTATTATCCTTATTACTATAATTATTATCGCTATAACTGTTATTATTATCCTTAATACTATTATTATTATCGCTATAACTGTTATTATTATGCTTATTCTATTGTTACTATCCCTATTACACTTGTCTTTATCCTTATAACTATTATTATTATCCTTAACACTATTATTATTATCGCTATAACTGTTATTATTATTCTTGTTACTATTATTACTGTCCGTATTACTCTTGCCTTTATCCTTAATACTATTATTATTATCGCTATAACTGTTATTATTATTCTTGTTACTATTATTATTATCCCTATTCCTCTTGTCTTTCTCCTTATAACTATTATTATTATCCTTATTATTATTATTATTATCGCTATAACTGTTATTATTATTCTTATTAATATTGTTACTATCCGTATTACTCTTTTCTTTATCCATATAACTATTATTATTAATCCTTTTTACTATTATTATTATCGCTATTGCCCTTGTCTTTATCCTTATAACTATTATTATTATCCTTATTACTATTATTATTATCGCTATAACTGTTGTTATTATTACTGTTACTTTTATTATTATCCCAATTCCTCTTGTCTTTCACCTTATAACTATTATTATTATCGCTATAACTGTTATTATTATTCTTGTTACTATTATTACTGTCCGTATTACTCTTGCCTTTATCCTTAATACTATTATTATTATCGCTATAACTGTTATTATTGTTCTTGTTACTATTATTATTATCCCTATTCCTCTTGTCTTTCTCCTTATAACTATTATTATTATCCTTATTATTATTATTATTATCGCTATAACTGTTATTATTATTCTTATTACTATTACTATTATCCCTATGCCTCTTGTCTATATCCTTATAACTGTTATTATTATCCTTAATACTATTATTATTATCGCTATAACTGTTATTATTATTCTTGTTACTATTATTACTGTCCGTATTACTCTTGCCTTTATCCTTAATACTATTATTATTATCGCTATAACTGTTATTATTGTTCTTGTTACTATTATTATTATCCCTATTCCTCTTGTCTTTCTCCTTATAACTATTATTATTATCCTTATTATTATTATTATTATCGCTATAACTGTTATTATTATTCTTATTACTATTACTATTATCCCTATTCCTCTTGTCTATATCCTTATAACTATTATTATTATCCTTATTACTATTATTATTATCGCTATAACTGTTATTATTATTCTTGTTACTATTATTACTGTCCGTATTCCTTTTGTCTTTCTCCTTATAACTATTATTGTTATCCTTATTATTATTATTATTATCGCTATAACTGTTGTTATTATTATTGTTACTATTATTATTATCCCTATTCCGCTTGTCTTTCTCCTTATAACTATTATTAACATCGCTATAACTGTTATTATTATTCTTATTACTATTACTATTATCCCTATTCCTCTTGTATTTATCCTTATAACTATTATTATTATTATTATTATCGCTATAACTGTTATTATTATCCTTAATACTATTATTATTATCGCTATAACTGTTATTATTATTCTTGTTATTATTATTATTATCCCTATTCCTCTTGTCTTTCACCTTATAACTATTATTATTATCGCTATGACTGTTATTATTATCCTTAATACTATTATTATTATCGCTATAACTGTTATTATTATTCTTGTTACTATTATTATTATCCCTATTACTCTTGTCTTTCTCCTTATAACTATTATTATTATCCTTATTATTATTATTATTATCGCTATAACTGTTATTATTATTCTTGTTACTATTATTATTATCGCTATAGCTGTTATTATTATTCTTATTACTGTTGTTACTATCCGTATTACTCTTGTCTTTATCCATATAACTATTATTATTAATCCTTTTTACTATTATTATTATCGCTACAACTGTTATTATTATTGTTATTACTATTATTATTATCGCTATAACTGTTATTATTATGGTTATTCTATTGTTACTATCCCTATTACTCTTGTCTTTATCCTTATAACTATTATTATTATCGCTAATAACTGTTATTATTATTCTAATTACTATTATTATTATCCCTATTGGCCTTGTCTTTATCCTTATAACTATTATTATTATCCTTATTACTATTATTATTATCGCTATAACTGTTATTATTATCCTTAATACTATTATTATTATCGCTATAACTGTTATTATTGTTCTTGTTACTATTATTATTATCCCTATTCCTCTTGTCTTTCTCCTTATAACTATTATTATTATCCTTATTATTAATATTATTATCGCTATAACTGTTGTTATTATTATTGTTACTTTTATTATTATCCCAATTCCTCTTGTCTTTCACCTTATAACTATTATTATTATCGCTATAACTGTTATTATTATTCTTGTTACTATTATTACTGTCCGTATTAGCCTTGCCTTTATCCTTAATACTATTATTATTATCGCTATAACTGTTATTATTGTTCTTGTTACTATTATTATTATCCCTATTCCTCTTGTCTTTCTCCTTATAACTATTATTATTATCCTTATTATTATTATTATTATCGCTATAACTGTTATTATTATTCTTATTACTATTACTATTATCCCTATTCCTCTTGTCGATATCCTTATAACTATTATTATTATCCTTATTACTATTATTATTATCGCTATAACTGTTATTATTATTCTTGTTACTATTATTACTGTCCGTATTCCTTTTGTCTTTCTCCTTATAACTATTATTGTTATCCTTATTATTATTATTATTATCGCTATAACTGTTGTTATTATTATTGTTACTATTATTATTATCCCTATTCCGCTTGTCTTTCTCCTTATAACTATTATTAACATCGCTATAACTGTTATTATTATTCTTATTACTATTACTATTATCCCTATTCCTCTTGTATTTATCCTTATAACTATTATTATTATTATTATTATCGCTATAACTGTTATTATTATCCTTAATACTATTATTATTATCGCTATAACTGTTATTATTATTCTTGTTATTATTATTATTATCCCTATTCCTCTTGTCTTTCACCTTATAACTATTATTATTATCGCTATGACTGTTATTATTATCCTTAATACTATTATTATTATCGCTATAACTGTTATTATTATTCTTATTACTATTACTATTATCCCTATTCCTCTTGTCGATATCCTTATAACTATTATTATTATCCTTATTACTATTATTATTATCGCTATAACTGTTATTATTATTCTTGTTACTATTATTACTGTCCGTATTACTCTTGTCTTTCTCCTTATAACTATTATTATTATCCTTATTATTATTATTATTATCGCTATAACTGTTATTATTATGCTTATTCTATTGTTACTATCCCTATTACTCTTGTCTTTATCCTTATAACTATTATTATTATCCTTAACACTATTATTATTATCGCTATAACTGTTATTATTATTCTTGTTACTATTATTACTGTCCGTATTACTCTTGCCTTTATCCTTAATACTATTATTATTATCGCTATAACTGTTATTATTATTCTTGTTACTATTATTATTATCCCTATTCCTCTTGTCTTTCTCCTTATAACTATTATTATTATCCTTATTATTATTATTATTATCGCTATAACTGTTATTATTATTCTTATTAATATTGTTACTATCCGTATTACTCTTTTCTTTATCCATATAACTATTATTATTAATCCTTTTTACTATTATTATTATCGCTATTGCCCTTGTCTTTATCCTTATAACTATTATTATTATCCTTATTACTATTATTATTATCGCTATAACTGTTATTATTATCCTTAATACTATTATTATTATCGCTATAACTGTTATTATTGTTCTTGTTACTATTATTATTATCCCTATTCCTCTTGTCTTTCTCCTTATAACTATTATTATTATCCTTATTATTAATATTATTATCGCTATAACTGTTGTTATTATTACTGTTACTTTTATTATTATCCCAATTCCTCTTGTCTTTCACCTTATAACTATTATTATTATCGCTATAACTGTTATTATTATTCTTGTTACTATTATTACTGTCCGTATTACTCTTGCCTTTATCCTTAATACTATTATTATTATCGCTATAACTGTTATTATTGTTCTTGTTACTATTATTATTATCCCTATTCCTCTTGTCTTTCTCCTTATAACTATTATTATTATCCTTATTATTATTATTATTATCGCTATAACTGTTATTATTATTCTTATTACTATTACTATTATCCCTATGCCTCTTGTCTATATCCTTATAACTGTTATTATTATCCTTAATACTATTATTATTATCGCTATAACTGTTATTATTATTCTTGTTACTATTATTACTGTCCGTATTACTCTTGCCTTTATCCTTAATACTATTATTATTATCGCTATAACTGTTATTATTGTTCTTGTTACTATTATTATTATCCCTATTCCTCTTGTCTTTCTCCTTATAACTATTATTATTATCCTTATTATTATTATTATTATCGCTATAACTGTTATTATTATTCTTATTACTATTACTATTATCCCTATTCCTCTTGTCTATATCCTTATAACTATTATTATTATCCTTATTACTATTATTATTATCGCTATAACTGTTATTATTATTCTTGTTACTATTATTACTGTCCGTATTCCTTTTGTCTTTCTCCTTATAACTATTATTGTTATCCTTATTATTATTATTATTATCGCTATAACTGTTGTTATTATTATTGTTACTATTATTATTATCCCTATTCCGCTTGTCTTTCTCCTTATAACTATTATTAACATCGCTATAACTGTTATTATTATTCTTATTACTATTACTATTATCCCTATTCCTCTTGTATTTATCCTTATAACTATTATTATTATTATTATTATCGCTATAACTGTTATTATTATCCTTAATACTATTATTATTATCGCTATAACTGTTATTATTATTCTTGTTATTATTATTATTATCCCTATTCCTCTTGTCTTTCACCTTATAACTATTATTATTATCGCTATGACTGTTATTATTATCCTTAATACTATTATTATTATCGCTATAACTGTTATTATTATTCTTGTTACTATTATTATTATCCCTATTCCTCTTGTCTTTCTCCTTATAACTATTATTATTATCCTTATTATTATTATTATTATCGCTATAACTGTTATTATTATTCTTGTTACTATTATTATTATCGCTATAGCTGTTATTATTATTCTTATTACTGTTGTTACTATCCGTATTACTCTTGTCTTTATCCATATAACTATTATTATTAATCCTTTTTACTATTATTATTATCGCTACAACTGTTATTATTATTGTTATTACTATTATTATTATCGCTATAACTGTTATTATTATGGTTATTCTATTGTTACTATCCCTATTACTCTTGTCTTTATCCTTATAACTATTATTATTATCGCTAATAACTGTTATTATTATTCTAATTACTATTATTATTATCCCTATTGGCCTTGTCTTTATCCTTATAACTATTATTATATCCTTATTACTATTATTATTATCGCTATAACTGTTATTATTATCCTTAATACTATTATTATTATCGCTATAACTGTTATTATTGTTCTTGTTACTATTATTATTATCCCTATTCCTCTTGTCTTTCTCCTTATAACTATTATTATTATCCTTATTATTAATATTATTATCGCTATAACTGTTGTTATTATTATTGTTACTTTTATTATTATCCCAATTCCTCTTGTCTTTCACCTTATAACTATTATTATTATCGCTATAACTGTTATTATTATTCTTGTTACTATTATTACTGTCCGTATTAGCCTTGCCTTTATCCTTAATACTATTATTATTATCGCTATAACTGTTATTATTGTTCTTGTTACTATTATTATTATCCCTATTCCTCTTGTCTTTCTCCTTATAACTATTATTATTATCCTTATTATTATTATTATTATCGCTATAACTGTTATTATTATTCTTATTACTATTACTATTATCCCTATTCCTCTTGTCGATATCCTTATAACTATTATTATTATCCTTATTACTATTATTATTATCGCTATAACTGTTATTATTATTCTTGTTACTATTATTACTGTCCGTATTCCTTTTGTCTTTCTCCTTATAACTATTATTGTTATCCTTATTATTATTATTATTATCGCTATAACTGTTGTTATTATTATTGTTACTATTATTATTATCCCTATTCCGCTTGTCTTTCTCCTTATAACTATTATTAACATCGCTATAACTGTTATTATTATTCTTATTACTATTACTATTATCCCTATTCCTCTTGTATTTATCCTTATAACTATTATTATTATTATTATTATCGCTATAACTGTTATTATTATCCTTAATACTATTATTATTATCGCTATAACTGTTATTATTATTCTTGTTATTATTATTATTATCCCTATTCCTCTTGTCTTTCACCTTATAACTATTATTATTATCGCTATGACTGTTATTATTATCCTTAATACTATTATTATTATCGCTATAACTGTTATTATTATTCTTATTACTATTACTATTATCCCTATTCCTCTGTCGATATCCTTATAACTATTATTATTATCCTTATTACTATTATTATTATCGCTATAACTGTTATTATTATTCTTGTTACTATTATTACTGTCCGTATTCCTTTTGTCTTTCTCCTTATAACTATTATTGTTATCCTTATTATTATTATTATTATCGCTATAACTGTTGTTATTATTATTGTTACTATTATTATTATCCCTATTCCGCTTGTCTTTCTCCTTATAACTATTATTAACATCGCTATAACTGTTATTATTATTCTTATTACTATTACTATTATCCCTATTCCTCTTGTATTTATCCTTATAACTATTATTATTATCGCTATAACTGTTATTATTATTCTTGTTATTATTATTATTATCCCTATTCCTCTTGTCTTTCACCTTATAACTATTATTATTATCGCTATGACTGTTATTATTATCCTTAATACTATTATTATTATCGCTATAACTGTTATTATTATTCTTGTTACTATTATTATTATCCCTATTCCTCTTGTCTTTCTCCTTATAACTATTATTATTATCCTTATTATTATTATTATTATCGCTATAACTGTTATTATTATTCTTGTTACTATTATTATTATCGCTATAGCTGTTATTATTATTCTTATTACTATTGTTACTATCCGTATTACTCTTGTCTTTATCCATATAACTATTATTATTAATCCTTTTTACTATTATTATTATCGCTACAACTGTTATTATTATTGTTATTACTATTATTATTATCGCTATAACTGTTATTATTATGCTTATTCTATTGTTACTATCCCTATTACTCTTGTCTTTATCATTATAACTATTATTATTATCCATAACACTATTATTATTATCGCTATAACTGTTATTATTATTCTTGTTACTATTATTACTGTCCGTATTACTCTTGCCTTTATCCTTAATACTATTATTATTATCGCTATAACTGTTATTATTATTCTTGTTACTATTATTATTATCCCTGTTCCTCTTGTCTTTCTCCTTATAACTATTATTATTATCCTTATTATTATTATTATTATCGCTATAACTGTTATTATTATTCTTATTAATATTGTTACTATCCGTATTACTCTTTTCTTTATCCATATAACTATTATTATTAATCCTTTTTACTATATTATTATCGCTATTGCCCTTTTCTTTATCCTTATAACTATTATTATTATCTTTATTACTATTATTATTATCGCTATAACTGTTATTATTATCCTTAATACTATTATTATTATCGCTATAACTGTTATTATTGTTCTTGTTACTATTATTATTATCCCTATTCCTCTTGTCTTTCTCCTTATAACTATTATTATTATCCTTATTATTAATATTATTATCGCTATAACTGTTGTTATTATTATTGTTACTTTTATTATTATCCCAATTCCTCTTGTCTTTCACTTTATAACTATTATTATTATCGCTATAACTGTTATTATTATTCTTGTTACTATTATTACTGTCCGTATTACTCTTGCCTTTATCCTTAATACTATTATTATTATCGCTATAACTGTTATTATTGTTCTTGTTACTATTATTATTATCCCTATTCCTCTTGTCTTTCTCCTTATAACTATTATTATTATCCTTATTATTATTATTATTATCGCTATAACTGTTATTATTATTCTTATTACTATTACTATTATCCCTATTCCTCTTGTCTTTATCATTATAACTATTATTATTATCCTTAACACTATTATTATTATCGCTATAACTGTTATTATTATTCTTGTTACTATTATTACTGTCCGTATTACTCTTGCCTTTATCCTTAATACTATTATTATTATCGCTATAACTGTTATTATTATTCTTGTTACTATTATTATTATCCCTATTCCTCTTGTCTTTCTCCTTATAACTATTATTATTATCCTTATTATTATTATTATTATCGCTATAACTGTTATTATTATTCTTATTAATATTGTTACTATCCGTATTACTCTTTTCTTTATCCATATAACTATTATTATTAATCCTTTTTACTATTATTATTATCGCTATTGCCCTTGTCTTTATCCTTATAACTATTATTATTATCCTTATTACTATTATTATTATCGCTATAACTGTTATTATTATCCTTAATACTATTATTATTATCGCTATAACTGTTATTATTGTTCTTGTTACTATTATTATTATCCCTATTCCTCTTGTCTTTCTCCTTATAACTATTATTATTATCCTTATTATTAATATTATTATCGCTATAACTGTTGTTATTATTATTGTTACTTTTATTATTATCCCAATTCCTCTTGTCTTTCACTTTATAACTATTATTATTATCGCTATAACTGTTATTATTATTCTTGTTACTATTATTACTGTCCGTATTACTCTTGCCTTTATCCTTAATACTATTATTATTATCGCTATAACTGTTATTATTGTTCTTGTTACTATTATTATTATCCCTATTCCTCTTGTCTTTCTCCTTATAACTATTATTATTATCCTTATTATTATTATTATTATCGCTATAACTGTTATTATTATTCTTATTACTATTACTATTATCCCTATTCCTCTTGTCTATATCCTTATAACTATTATTATTATCCTTATTACTACTATTATTATCGCTATAACTGTTATTATTATTCTTGTTACTATTATTACTGTCCGTATTACTCTTGCCTTTATCCTTAATACTATTATTATTACCGCTATAACTGTTATTATTATCCTTGTTACTATTATTATTATCCCTATTCCTTTTGTCTTTCTCCTTATAACTATTATTGTTATCCTTATTATTATTATTATTATCGCTATAACTGTTGTTATTATTATTGTTACTATTATTATTATCCCTATTCCTCTTGTCTCTCTCCTTATAACTATTATTATTATCGCTATAACAGTTATTATTATTCTTATTACTATTACTATTATCCCTATTCCTCTTGTATTTATCCTTATAACTATTATTATTATTATTATTATCGCTATAACTGTTATTATTATCCTTAATACTATTATTATTATCGCTATAACTGTTATTATTATTCTCGTTATTATTATTATTATCCCTATTCCTCTTGTCTTTCACCTTATAACTATTATTATTATCGCTATAACTGTTATTATTATCCTTAATACTATTATTATTATCGCTATAACTGTTATTATTATTCTTGTTACTATTATTATTATCCCTATTCCTCTTGTCTTTCTCCTTATAACTATTATTATCATCCTTATTATTATTATTATTATCGCTATAACTGTTATTATTATTCTTGTTACTATTATTATTATCGCTATAGCTGTTATTATTATTCTTATTACTATTGTTACTATCCGTATTACTCTTGTCTTTATCCATATAACTATTATTATTAATCCTTTTTACTATTATTATTATCGCTACAACTGTTATTATTATTGTTATTACTATTATTATTATCGCTATAACTGTAATTATTATGGTTATTCTATTGTTACTATCCCTATTACTCTTGTCTTTATCCTTATAGCTATTATTATTATCGCTAATAACTGTTATTATTATTCTAATTACTATTATTATTATCCCTATTGGCCTTGTCTTTATCCTTATAACTATTATTATTATCCTTATTACTATTATTATTATCGCTATAACTGTTATTATTATCCTTAATACTATTATTATTATCGCTATAACTGTTATTATTGTTCTTGTTACTATTATTATTATCCCTATTCCTCTTGTCTTTCTCCTTATAACTATTATTATTATCCTTATTATTAATATTATTATCGCTATAACTGTTGTTATTATTATTGTTACTTTTATTATTATCCCAATTCCTCTTGTCTTTCACCCTATAACTATTATTATTATCGCTATAACTGTTATTATTATTCTTGTTACTATTATTACTGTCCGTATTACTCTTGCCTTTATCCTTAATACTATTATTATTATCGCTATAACTGTTATTATTGTTCTTGTTACTATTATTATTATCCCTATTCCTCTTGTCTTTCTCCTTATAACTATTATTATTATCCTTATTATTATTATTATTATCGCTATAACTGTTATTATTATTCTTATTACTATTACTATTATCCACATTCCTCTTGTCTATATCCTTATAACTATTATTATTATCCTTATTACTATTATTATTATCGCTATAACTGTTATTATTATTCTTGTTACTATTATTACTGTCCGTATTCCTTTTGTCTTTCTCCTTATAACTATTATTGTTATCCTTATTATTATTATTATTATCGCTATAACTGTTGTTATTATTATTGTTACTATTATTATTATCCCTATTCCGCTTGTCTTTCTCCTTATAACTATTATTAACATCGCTATAACTGTTATTATTATTCTTATTACTATTACTATTATCCCTATTCCTCTTGTATTTATCCTTATAACTATTATTATTATTATTATTATCGCTATAACTGTTATTATTATCCTTAATACTATTATTATTATCGCTATAACTGTTATTATTATTCTTGTTATTATTATTATTATCCCTATTCCTCTTGTCTTTCACCTTATAACTATTATTATTATCGCTATGACTGTTATTATTATCCTTAATACTATTATTATTATCGCTATAACTGTTATTATTATTCTTGTTACTATTATTATTATCCCTATTCCTCTTGTCTTTCTCCTTATAACTATTATTATTAATCCTTTTTACTATTATTATTATCGCTACAACTGTTATTATTATTGTTATTACTATTATTACTGTCCGTATTACTCTTGCCTTTATCCTTAATACTATTATTATTATCGCTATAACTGTTATTATTGTTCTTGTTACTATTATTATTATCCCTATTCCTCTTGTCTTTCTCCTTATAACTATTATTATTATCCTTATTATTATTATTATTATCGCTATAACTGTTATTATTATTCTTATTACTATTACTATTATCCCTATTCCTCTTGTCTATATCCTTATAACTATTATTATTATCCTTATTACTACTATTATTATCGCTATAACTGCTATTATTATCCTTAATACTATTATTATTATCGCTATAACTGTTATTATTATTCTCGTTATTATTATTATTATCCCTATTCCTCTTGTCTTTCACCTTATAACTATTATTATTATCGCTATAACTGTTATTATTATTCTTGTTACTATTATTATTATCCCTATTCCTCTTGTCTTTCTCCTTATAACTATTATTATTATCCTTATTATTATTATTATTATCGCTATAACTGTTATTATTATTCTTGTTACTATTATTATTATCGCTATAACTGTTATTATTATTCTTATTACTATTGTTACTATCCGTATTACTCTTGTCTTTATCCATATAACTATTATTATTAATCCTTTTTACTATTATTATTATTGCTACAACTGGTATTATTATTGTTATTACCATTATTATTATCGCTATTGCCCTTGTCTTTATCCTTATAACTATTATTTTTATCCTTATTACTATAATTATTATCGCTATAACTGTTATTATTATCCTTAATACTATTATTATTATCGCTATAACTGTTATTATTATGCTTATTCTATTGTTACTATCCCTATTACTCTTGTCTTTATCCTTATAACTATTATTATTATCCTTAACACTATTATTATTATCGCTATAACTGTTATTATTATTCTTGTTACTATTATTACTGTCCGTATTACTCGTGCCTTTATCCTTAATACTATTATTATTATCGCTATAACTGTTATTATTATTCTTGTTACTATTATTATTATCCCTATTCCTCTTGTCTTTCTCCTTATAACTATTATTATTATCCTTATTATTATTATTATTATCGCTATAACTGTTATTATTATTCTTATTAATATTGTTACTATCCGTATTACTCTTTTCTTTATCCATATAACTATTATTATTAATCCTTTTTACTATTATTATTATCGCTATTGCCCTTGTCTTTATCCTTATAACTATTATTATTATCCTTATTACTATTATTATTATCGCTATAACTGTTATTATTATCCTTAATACTATTATTATTATCGCTATAACTGTTATTATTGTTCTTGTTACTATTATTATTATCCCTATTCCTCTTGTCTTTCTCCTTATAACTATTATTATTATCCTTATTATTAATATTATTATCGCTATAACTGTTGTTATTATTATTGTTACTTTTATTATTATCCCAATTCCTCTTGTCTTTCACCTTATAACTATTATTATTATCGCTATAACTGTTATTATTATTCTTGTTACTATTATTACTGTCCGTATTACTCTTGCCTTTATCCTTAATACTATTATTATTATCGCTATAACTGTTATTATTATTCTTGCTTCTATTATTATTATCCCTATTCCTCTTGTCTTTCTCCTTATAACTATTATTATTATCCTTATTATTATTATTATTATCGCTATAACTATTATCATTATCCTTATGGCTGTTATTATTATCGCTATAACTGTTATTATTATTCTTGTTACTATTATTACTGTCCGTATTACTCTTGCCTTTATCCTTAGTACTATTATTATTATCGCTATAACTGTTATTATTATTCTTGCTACTATTATTATTATCCCTATTCCTCTTGTCTTTCTCCTTATAACTATTATTATTATCCTTAGTACTATTATTATTATCGCTATAACTGTTATTATTATTCTTGCTACTATTATTATTATCCCTATTCCTCTTGTCTTTCTCCTTATAACTATTATTATTATCCTTATTATTATTATTATTATCGCTATAACTGTTACTCTTATTCTTCTTACTATTATTATTATCGCTATAACTGTTATTATTATTCTTGTTATTATTATTATTATCCGAATTCCTCTTGTCTTTCACCTTATAACTATTATTATTATCGCTATGACTGTTATTATTATCGCTATAACTGTTATTATTATTCTTATTACTATTACTATTATCCCTATTCCTCTTGTCTATATCCTTATAACTATTATTATTATCCTTATTACTATTATTATTATCGCTATAACTGTTATTATTATTCTTGTTACTATTATTTCTGTCCGTATTTCTTTTGTCTTTCTCCTTATAACTATTATTGTTATCCTTATTATTATTATTATTATCGCTATAACTGTTGTTATTATTATTGTTACTATTATTATTATCCCTATTCCGCTTGTCTTTCTCCTTATAACTATTATTATCATCGCTATAACTGTTATTATTATTCTTATTACTATTACTATTATCCCTATTCCTCTTGTATTTATCCTTATAACTATTATTATTATTATTATTATCGCTATAACTGTTATTATTATCCTTAATACTATTATTATTATCGCTATAACTGTTATTATTATTCTTGTTATTATTATTATTATCCGAATTCCTCTTGTCTTTCACCTTATAACTATTATTATTATCGCTATGACTGTTATTATTATCCTTAATACTATTATTATTATCGCTATAACTGTTATTATTATTCTTGTTACTATTATTATTATCCCTATTCCTCTTGTCTTTCCCCTTATAACTATTATTATTATCCTTATTATTATTATTATTATCGCTATAACTGTTATTATTATTCTTGTTACTATTATTATTATCCCTATTCCTCTTGTCTTTCCCCTTATAACTATTATTATTATCCTTATTATTATTATTATTATCGCTATAACTGTTATTATTATTCTTGTTACTATTATTATTATCGCTATAGCTGTTATTATTATTCTTATTACTATTGTTACTATCCGTATTACTCTTGTCTTTATCCATATAACTATTATTATTAATCCTTTTTACTATTATTATTATCGCTACAACTGTTATTATTATTGTTATTACTATTATTATTATCGCTATAACTGTTATTATTATGGTTATTCTATTGTTACTATCCCTATTACTCTTGTCTTTATCCTTATAACTATTATTATTATCGCTAATAACTGTTATTATTATTCTAATTACTATTATTATTATCCCTATTGGCCTTGTCTTTATCCTTATAACTATTATTATTATCGCTATAACTGTTATTATTATCCTTAATACTATTATTATTATCGCTATAACTGTTATTATTGTTCTTGTTACTATTATTATTATCCCTATTCCTCTTGTCTTTCTCCTTATAACTATTATTATTATCCTTATTATTAATATTATTATCGCTATAACTGTTGTTATTATTATTGTTACTTTTATTATTATCCCAATTCCTCTTGTCTTTCACCTTATAACTATTATTATTATCGCTATAACTGTTATTATTATTCTTGTTACTATTATTACTGTCCGTATTACTCTTGCCTTTATCCTTAATACTATTATTATTATCGCTATAACTGTTATTATTATCCTTAATACTATTATTATTATCGCTATAACTGTTATTATTGTTCTTGTTACTATTATTATTATCCCTATTCCTCTTGTCTTTCTCCTTATAACTATTATTATTATCCTTATTATTAATATTATTATCGCTATAACTGTTGTTATTATTATTGTTACTTTTATTATTATCCCAATTCCTCTTGTCTTTCACCTTATAACTATTATTATTATCGCTATAACTGTTATTATTATTCTTGTTACTATTATTACTGTCCGTATTACTCTTGCCTTTATCCTTAATACTATTATTATCATCGCTATAACTGTTATTATTATTCTTATTACTATTACTATTATCCCTATTCCTCTTGTATTTATCCTTATAACTATTATTATTATTATTATTATCGCTATAACTGTTATTATTATCCTTAATACTATTATTATTATCGCTATAACTGTTATTATTATTCTTGTTATTATTATTATTATCCGAATTCCTCTTGTCTTTCACCTTATAACTATTATTATTATCGCTATGACTGTTATTATTATCCTTAATACTATTATTATTATCGCTATAACTGTTATTATTATTCTTGTTACTATTATTATTATCCCTATTCCTCTTGTCTTTCCCCTTATAACTATTATTATTATCCTTATTATTATTATTATTATCGCTATAACTGTTATTATTATTCTTGTTACTATTATTATTATCCCTATTCCTCTTGTCTTTCCCCTTATAACTATTATTATTATCCTTATTATTATTATTATTATCGCTATAACTGTTATTATTATTCTTGTTACTATTATTATTATCGCTATAGCTGTTATTATTATTCTTATTACTATTGTTACTATCCGTATTACTCTTGTCTTTATCCATATAACTATTATTATTAATCCTTTTTACTATTATTATTATCGCTACAACTGTTATTATTATTGTTATTACTATTATTATTATCGCTATAACTGTTATTATTATGGTTATTCTATTGTTACTATCCCTATTACTCTTGTCTTTATCCTTATAACTATTATTATTATCGCTAATAACTGTTATTATTATTCTAATTACTATTATTATTATCCCTATTGGCCTTGTCTTTATCCTTATAACTATTATTATTATCGCTATAACTGTTATTATTATCCTTAATACTATTATTATTATCGCTATAACTGTTATTATTGTTCTTGTTACTATTATTATTATCCCTATTCCTCTTGTCTTTCTCCTTATAACTATTATTATTATCCTTATTATTAATATTATTATCGCTATAACTGTTGTTATTATTATTGTTACTTTTATTATTATCCCAATTCCTCTTGTCTTTCACCTTATAACTATTATTATTATCGCTATAACTGTTATTATTATTCTTGTTACTATTATTACTGTCCGTATTACTCTTGCCTTTATCCTTAATACTATTATTATTATCGCTATAACTGTTATTATTGTTCTTGTTACTATTATTATTATCCCTATTCCTCTTGTCTTTCTCCTTATAACTATTATTATTATCCTTATTATTATTATTATTATCGCTATAACTGTTATTATTATTCTTATTACTATTACTATTATCCCTATTCCTCTTGTCTATATCCTTATAACTATTATTATTATCCTTATTACTATTATTATTATCGCTATAACTGTTATTATTATTCTTGTTACTATTATTACTGTCCGTATTCCTTTTGTCTTTCTCCTTATAACTATTATTGTTATCCTTATTATTATTATTATTATCGCTATAACTGTTGTTATTATTATTGTTACTATTATTATTATCCCTATTCCGCTTGTCTTTCTCCTTATAACTATTATTAACATCGCTATAACTGTTATTATTATTCTTATTACTATTACTATTATCGCTATAACTGTTATTATTATTCTTGTTACTATTATTATTATCCCTATTGGCCTTGTCTTTATCCTTATAACTATTATTATTATCCTTATTACTATTATTATTATCGCTATAACTGTTATTATTATCCTGAATACTATTATTATTATCGCTATAACTGTTATTATTGTTCTTGTTACTATTATTATTATCCCTATTCCTCTTGTCTTTCTCCTTATAACTATTATTATTATTCTTATTATTAATATTATTATCGCTATAACTGTTGTTATTATTATTGTTACTTTTATTATTATCCCAATTCCTCTTGTCTTTCACCTTATAACTATTATTATTATCGCTATAACTGTTATTATTATTCTTGTTACTATTATTACTGTCCGTATTACTCTTGCCTTTATCCTTAATACTATTATTATTATCGCTATAACTGTTATTATTATTCTTGTTACTATTATTACTGTCCGTATTCCTTTTGTCTTTCTCCTTATAACTATTATTGTTATCCTTATTATTATTATTATTATCGCTATAACTGTTGTTATTATTATTGTTACTATTATTATTATCCCTATTCCGCTTGTCTTTCTCCTTATAACTATTATTAACATCGCTATAACTGTTATTATTATTCTTATTACTATTACTATTATCCCTATTCCTCTTGTATTTATCCTTATAACTATTATTATTATTATTATTATCGCTATAACTGTTATTATTATCCTTAATACTATTATTATTATCGCTATAACTGTTATTATTATTCTTGTTATTATTATTATTATCCCTATTCCTCTTGTCTTTCACCTTATAACTATTATTATTATCGCTATGACTGTTATTATTATCCTTAATACTATTATTATTATCGCTGTAACTGTTATTATTATTCTTGTTACTATTATTATTATCCCTATTGGCCTTGTCTTTATCCTTATAACTATTATTATTATCCTTATTACTATTATTATTATCGCTATAACTGTTATTATTATCCTGAATACTATTATTATTATCGCTATAACTGTTATTATTGTTCTTGTTACTATTATTATTATCCCTATTCCTCTTGTCTTTCTCCTTATAACTATTATTATTATTCTTATTATTAATATTATTATCGCTATAACTGTTGTTATTATTATTGTTACTTTTATTATTATCCCAATTCCTCTTGTCTTTCACCTTATAACTATTATTATTATCGCTATAACTGTTATTATTATTCTTGTTACTATTATTACTGTCCGTATTACTCTTGCCTTTATCCTTAATACTATTATTATTATCGCTATAACTGTTATTATTGTTCTTGTTACTATTATTATTATCCCTATTCCTCTTGTCTTTCTCCTTATAACTATTATTATTATCCTTATTATTATTATTATTATCGCTATAACTGTTATTATTATTCTTATTACTATTACTATTATCCCTATTCCTCTTGTCTATATCCTTATAACTATTATTATTATCCTTATTACTATTATTATTATCGCTATAACTGTTATTATTATTCTTGTTACTATTATTACTGTCCGTATTACTCTTGCCTTTATCCTTAATACTATTATTATTACCGCTATAACTGTTATTATTATCCTTGTTACTATTATTATTATCCCTATTCCTTTTGTCTTTCTCCTTATAACTATTATTGTTATCCTTATTATTATTATTATTATCGCTATAACTGTTGTTATTATTATTGTTACTATTATTATTATCCCTATTCCTCTTGTCTTTCTCCTTATAACTATTATTACTATCGCTATAACTGTTATTATTATTCTTATTACTATTACTATTATCCCTATTCCTCTTGTATTTATCCTTATAACTATTATTATTATTATTATTATCGCTATAACTGTTATTATTATCCTTAATACTATTATTATTATCGCTATAACTGTTATTATTATTCTTGTTATTATTATTATTATCCCTATTCCTCTTGTCTTTCACCTTATAACTATTATTATTATCGCTATAACTGTTATTATTATCCTTAATACTATTATTGTTATCGCTATAACTGTTATTATTATTCTTGTTACTATTATTATTATCCCTATTCCTCTTGTCTTTCTCCTTATAACTATTATTATTATCCTTATTATTATTAGTATTATCGCTATAACTGTTATTATTATTCTTGTTACTATTATTATTATCGCTATAACTGTTATTATTATTCTTATTACTATTGTTACTATCCGTATTACTCTTGTCTTTATCCATATAACTATTATTATTAATCCTTTTTACTATTATTATTATTGCTACAACTGTTATTATTATTGTTATTACCATTATTATTATCGCTATTGCCCTTGTCTTTATCCTTATAACTATTATCATTATCCTTATTACTATAATTATTATCGCTATAACTGTTATTATTATCCTTAATACTATTATTATTATCGCTATAACTGTTATTATTATGCTTATTCTATTGTTACTATCCCTATTACTCTTGTCTTTATCCTTATAACTATTATTATTATCCTTAACACTATTATTATTATCGCTATAACTGTTATTATTATTCTTGTTACTATTATTACTGTCCGTATTACTCTTGCCTTTATCCTTAATACTATTATTATTATCGCTATAACTGTTATTATTATTCTTGTTACAATTATTATTATCCCTATTCCTCTTGTCTTTCTCCTTATAACTATTATTATTATCCTTATTATTATTATTATTATCGCTATAACTGTTATTATTATTCTTATTAATATTGTTACTATCCGTATTACTCTTTTCTTTATCCATATAACTATTATTATTAATCCTTTTTACTATTATTATTATCGCCATTGCCCTTGTCTTTATCCTTATAACTATTATTATTATCCTTATTACTATTATTATTATCGCTATAACTGTTATTATTATCCTTAATACTCTTATTATTATCGCTATAACTGTTATTATTGTTCTTGTTACTATTATTATTATCCCTATTCCTCTTGTCTTTCTCCTTATAACTATTATTATTATCCTTATTATTAATATTATTATCGCTATAACTGTTGTTATTATTATTGTTACTTTTATTATTATCCCAATTCCTCTTGTCTTTCACCTTATAACTATTATTATTATCGCTATAACTGTTATTATTATTCTTGTTACTATTATTACTGTCCGTATTACTCTTGCCTTTATCCTTAATACTATTATTATTATCGCTATAACTGTTATTATTGTTCTTGTTACTATTATTATTATCCCTATTCCTCTTGTCTTTCTCCTTATAACTATTATTATTATCCTTATTATTATTATTATTATCGCTATAACTGTTATTATTATCCTTAATACTATTATTATTATCGCTATAACTGTTATTATTATTCTTGTTACTACTATTATTATCCCTATTCCTCATGTCTTTCTCCTTATAACTATTATTATTATCCTTATTATTATTATTATTATCGCTATAACTGTTATTATTATCATCAATACTATTATTATTAGCGCTATAACTGTTATTATTATTCTTGTTACTATTATTATTATCCCTATACCTCTTGTCTTTCTCCTTATAACTATTATTATTATCCTTATTATTATTATTATTATCGCTATAACAGTTATTATTATTCTTATTACTATTACTATTAACCGTATTCCTCTTGTCTTTATCCTTATAACTATTATTATTATCCTTATTATTATTATTATTATTATCGCTATAACTGTTATTATTATTCTTGTTACTATTATTATTATCGCTATAACTGTTATTATTATGGTTATTCTATTGTTACTATTCCTATTACTCTTGTCTTTATCCTTATAACTATTATTATTATCCTTATTATTATTATTATTATCGCTATAACTGTTACTATTATTCTTGTTACTATTATTATTATCCCTATTCCTCTTGTCTTTCTCCTTATAACTATTATTATTATCCTTATTATTATTATTATTATCGCTATAACTGTTATTATTATTCTTGTTACTATTATTATTATCGCTATAACTGTTATTATTATCCTTGATACTATTATTATTATCGATATAACTGTTATTATTATCCTTAATACTATTATTATTATCGCTATAACTGTTATTATTATCCTTATAACTATTATTATTATCATTATTACTATTATTACTATCGCTATAACTGTTATTATTATCCTTATTACTATTATTATTATCGCTATAACTGTTATTGTTATGCTGATTCTATTGTTACTATCTCTATTACTCTTGTCTTTATCCTTATAACTATTATCATTGTCCTTATGGCTATTATTATTATCGCTATAACTGTTATTATTATTCTTGTTACTATTATATTATATCTATTCCTCTTGTCTTTCTCCTTATAACTATTATTATTATCCTTATTATTATTATTATTATCGCTATAACTGTTATTATTATCCTTATTACTATTATTATTATCGCTATAACTGTTATTGTTATGCTGATTCTATTGTCACTATCCGTATTACTCTTGCCTTTATCATTATAACTATTATTATTATCCTTATTATTATTATTATTATTATCGCTATAACTGTTATTATTATCCTTATTACTATTATTATTATCGCTATAACTGTTATTATTATGCTTATTCTATTGTTACTATCTCTATTACTCTTGTCTTTCTCCTTATAACTATTATTATTATCCTTATTATTATTATTATTATCGCTATAACTGTTACTATTATTCTTGTTACTATTATTATTATCCCTATTCCTCTTGTCTTTCTCCTTATAACTATTATTATTATCCTTATTATTATTATTATTATCGCTATAACTGTTATTATTATTCTTGTTACTATTATTATTATCGCTATAACTGTTATTATTATCCTTGATACTATTATTATTATCGATATAACTGTTATTATTATCCTTAATACTATTATTATTATCGCTATAACTGCTATTATTATTCTTGTTACTATTATTATTATCCCTATTCCTCTTGTCTTTCTCCTTATAACTATTATTATTATCCTTATTATTATTATTATTATCGCTATAACTGTTATTATTATTCTTATTACTATTACTATTAACCGTATTCCTCTTGTCTTTATCCTTATAACTATTATTATTATCCTTATTATTATTATTATTATCGCTATAACTGTTATTATTATTCTTATTACTATTATTATTATCGCTATGACTGTTACTATTATGTTTATTCTATTGTTACTATCCGTATTACTCTTGCCTTTATCATTATAACTACTATTATTATCGCTATAACTGTTATTATTATTCTTATTACTATTATTATTATCGCTATAACTGTTATTATTATTCTTATTACTATTATTATTATTATCGCTTTAACTGTTATTATTATTCTTATTACTATTATTATTATCGCTATAACTGTTATTATTATTCTTAATACTATTACTATTATCCCTACTCCTCTTGTCTTTATCCTTATAACTATTATTATTATCCTTATTATTATTATTATTATTATCGCTATAACTGTTATTATTATCCTTATTACTATTGTTATTATCGCTATAACTGTTATTATTATTCTTATTACTATTACTATTATCCCTATTCCTCTTGTCTTTATCCTTATAACTATTATTATTATCCTCTTTATTATTATTATTATCGCTATAACGGTTATTATTATCCTTAATACTATTATTATTTCGCTATAACTGTTATTATTATCCTTATTACTATTATTGTTATCGCTATAACTGTTATTATTATGCTTATTCTATTGTTACTATCTCTATTACTCTTGTCTTTATCCTTATAACTATTATCATTATCCTTATGACTATTATTATTATCGCTATAACTGTTATTATTATTTTTGTTACTATTATTACTGTCCGTATTACTCTTGCCCTTTATCCTTAGTACTATTATTATTATCGCTATATCTGTTATTATTATTCTTGTTATTATTTATTATTATCCCTATTCCTCTTGTCTTTCTCCTTGTAACTATTATTATTATCCTTATTATTATTATTATTATCGCTATAACTGTTACTATTATTCTTGTTACTATTATTATTATCCCTATTCCTCTTGTCTTTCTCCTTATAACTATTATTATTATCCTTATTATTATTATTATTATCGCTATAACTGTTATTATTATTCTTATTACTATTGTTGCTATCCGTATTACTCTTGTCTTTATCCATATAACTATTATTATTAATCCTTATTACTATTATTATTATCGCTATAACGGTTATTATTATTGTTATTACTATTATTATTATCGCTATAACTGTTATTATTATCCTTATTCTATTGTTACTATCCGTATTACTCTTGTCTTTATCCTTATAACTATTATTATTATCGCTAATAACTGTTGCCTACTATTCTTGTTACTATTTTTATTATCCCTATTCCTCTTGTCTTTCTCCTTATAACTATTATTATTATCGCTATAACTGTTATTATTATTCATATTACCGTTGTTACTATCCGTATCACTCTTGTCTTTATCCATATAACTATTATTATTAATCCTTATTACTATTATTATTATCGCTATAACTGTTATTATTATTCTTGTTACTATTATTATTATCGCTATAACTGTTATTATTCTTATTACCATTGTTACTATCCGTATCACTCTTGTCTTTATCCATATAACTATTATTATTAATCCTTATTACTATTATTATTATCGCTATACCTGTTATTATTATCCTTATTACTATTATTATTATCGCTATAACTGTTATTATTATTCTTGCTACTATTATTATTATCCCTATTCCTCTTGTCTTTCTCCTTATAACTATTATTATTAAACTTAGTACTATTATTATTATCGCTATAACTGTTATTATTATCCTTATTCTATTGTTACTATCCGTATTACTGTTGTCTTTATCCTTATAACTATTATTATTATCCTTATTATTATTATTATTATTATCGCTATACCTGTTATTATTATCCTTATTACTATTATTATTATCGCTATAACTGTTATAATTATGCTTATTCTATTGTTACTATCCCTATTACTCTTGTCTATATCCTTATAACTATTATTATTATCCTTATTACTATTATTATTATCGCTATAACTGTTATTATTATTCTTGTTACTATTATTACTGTCCGTATTACTCTTGCCTTTATCCTTAACACTATTATTATTATCGCTATAACTGTTATTATTATTCTTGTTACTATTATTACTGTCCGTATTACTCTTGCCTTTATCCTTAACACTATTATTATTATCGCTATAACTGTTATTATTATTCTTATTACTATTATTATTATCGCTATAACTGTTATTATAATTGTTATTACTATTATTATTATCGCTATGACTGTTACTATTATGTTTATTCTATTGTTACTATCCGTATTACTCTTGCCGTTATCATTATAACTACTATTATTATCGCTATAACTGTTATTATTATTCTTATTACTATTATTATTATCGCTATAACTGTTATTATTATGGTTATTCTATTGTTACTATCCGTATTACTCTTGTCTATATCCTTATAACTATTATATTATCATTATTACTATTATTACTATCGCTATAACTGTTGTTATTATCCTTATTACTATTATTATTATCGCTATAACTGTTATTGTTATGCTGATTCTATTGTTACTATCTCTATTACTCCTTGTATTTATCCTTATAACTATTATCATTATCCTTATGGCTATTATTATTATCGCTATAACTGTTATTATTATTCTTGTTACTATTATATTATATCTATCCTCTTGTCTTTCTCCTTATAAACTATTATTATTATCCTTATTATTATTATTATTATCGCTATAAACTGTTATTATTATCCTTATTACTATTATTATTATCGCTATAACTGTTATTGTTATGCTGATTCTATTGTCCACTATCCGCATTACTCTTGCCTTTATCATTATAACTATTATTATTATCCTTATTATTATTATTATTATCGCTATACCTGTTATTATTATCCTTATTACTATTATTATTATAGCTATAACTGTTATTATTATGCTTATTCTATTGTTACTATCCCTATTACTCTTGTATATATCCTTATAACTATTATTATTATCCTTATTACTATTATTATTATCGCTATAAACTGTTCTTATTATTCTTGTTACTATTATTATTATCCCTATTCCTCTTGTCTTTCTCCTAATAACTATTATTATAATCGCTATAACTTTATTATTATTCTTATTACTATTATTATTATCGCTATAACTGTTATTATTATGCTTATTCTATTGTTACTATCCCTATTACTCTTGTCTATATCCTTATAACTATTATTATTATCCTTATTACTATTATTATTATCGCTATAACTGTTATTATTATTCATGTTACTATTATTACTGTCCGTATTACTCTTGCCTTTATCCTTAATACTATTATTATTATCGCTATAACTGTTATTATTATTCTTATTACTATTATTATTATCGCTTTAACTGTTATTATTACTCTTATTACTATTATTATTATCGCTATAACTGTTATTATTATTCTTATTACTATTACTATTATCCCTATTCCTCTTGTCTTTATCCTTATAACTATTATTATTATCCTTATTATTATTATTATTATTATCGCTATAACTGTTATTATTATCCTTATTACTATTGTTATTATCGCTATAACTGTTATTATTATTCTTATTACTCTTACTATTATCCCTATTCCTCTTGTCTTTATCCTTATAACTATTATTATTATCCTCTTTATTATTATTATTATCGCTATAACTGTTATTATTATCCTTATTACTATTATTATTATCGCTATAACTGTTATTATTATTCTTATTACTATTACTATTATCCCTATTCCTCTTGTCTTTATCCTTATAACTATTATTATTATCCTTATTATTATTATTATTATCGCTACAACTGTTATTATTATCCTTATTACTATTATTATTATCGCTATAACTGTTATTATTATTCTTGTTGCTATTATTACTGTCCGTATTACTCTTGCCTTTATCCTTAGTACTATTATTATTATCGCTATAACTGTTCTTATTATGCTTATTCTATTGTTACTATCCGTATTACTCTTGCCTTTATCCTTATAACTATTATTATTATCGCTAAAACTGTTATTATTATCCTTATTACTATTAATATTATCGCTATAACTGTTATTATTATGCTTATTCTATTGTTACTTTCCCTATTACTCTTGTCTATATCCTTATAACTATTATTATTATCCTTATTACTATTATTATTATCGCTATAACTGTTATTATTATTCATGTTACTATTATTACTGTCCGTATTACTCTTGCCTTTATCCTTAATACTATTATTATTACCGCTATATCTGTTATTATTATCCTTAATACTATTATTATTATCGCTATAACTGTTATTATTATTCTTATTACTATTATTATTATTATCGCTTTAACTGTTATTATTATTCTTATTACTATTATTATTATCGCTATAACTGTTATTATTATTCTTATTACTATTACTATTATCCCTATTCCTCTTGTCTTTATCCTTATAACTATTATTATTATCCTTATTATTATTATTATTATTATCGATATAACTGTTATTATTATCCTTATTACTATTGTTATTATCGCTATAACTGTTATTATTATTCTTATTACTATTACTATTATCCCTATTCCTCTTGTCTTTATCCTTATAACTATTATTATTATCCTCTTTATTATTATTATTATCGCTATAACGGTTATTATTATCCTTATTATTATTATTATTATCGCTATAACTGTTATTATTATTCTTGTTACTATTATTATTATTGCTATAACTGTTATTATTATTCTTATTACCATTGTTACTATCCGTATCACTCTTGTCTTTATCCATATAACTATTATTATTAATCCTTATTACTATTACTATTATCGCTATAACTGTTATTATTATTGTTATTACTATTATTATTATCGCTGTAACTGTTATTATTATCCTTATTCTATTGTTACTATCCGTATTACTGTTGTCTTTATCCTTATAACTATTATTATTATCCTTATTATTATTATTATTATTATCGCTATACCTGCTATTATTATCCTTATTACTATTATTATTATAGCTATATCTGTTATTATTATGCTTATTCTATTGTTACTATCCCTATTACTGTTGTCTATATCCTTATAACTATTATTATTATCCTTATTACTATTATTATTATCGCTACAACTGTTACTATTATCCTTATTACTATTATTATTATCGCTATAACTGTTATTATTATTCTTGTTGCTATTATTACTGTCCGTATTACTCTTGCCTTTATCCTTAGTACTATTATTATTATCGCTACAACTGTTCTTATTATGCTTATTCTATTGTTACTATCCGTATTACTCTTGCCTTTATCCTTATAACTATTATTATTATCGCTAAAACTGTTATTATTATCCTTATTACTATTAATATTATCGCTATAACTGTTATTATTATGCTTATTCTATTGTTACTTTCCCTATTACTCTTGTCTATATCCTTATAACTATTATTATTATCCTTATTACTATTATTATTATCGCTATAACTGTTATTATTATTCATGTTACTATTATTACTGTCCGTATTACTCTTGCCTTTATCCTTAATACTATTATTATTACCGCTATAACTGTTATTATTATCCTCAATACTATTATTATTATCGCTATAACTGTTATTATTATTCTTATTACTATTATTATTATTATCGCTTTAACTGTTATTATTATTCTTATTACTATTATTATTATCGCTATAACTGTTATTATTATTCTTATTACTATTACTATTATCCCTATTCCTCTTGTCTTTATCCTTATAACTATTATTATTATCCTCTTTATTATTATTATTACCGCTATAACTGTTATTATTATCCTCAATACTATTATTATTATCGCTATAACTGTTATTATTATTCTTATTACTATTATTATTATTATCGCTATAACTGTTATTATTATCCTTAATACTATTATTATTATCGCTATAACTGTTATTATTATTCTTGTTACTATTACTATTAACCGTATTCCTCTTGTCTTTATCCTTATAACTATTATTATTATCCTTATTATTATTATTATTATTATCGCTATAACTGTTATTATTATCCTTATTACTATTATTATTATCGCTATAACTGTTATTATTATGCTTATTCTATTGTTACTATCCCTATTACTCTTGTCTATATCCTTATAACTATTATTATTATCCTTATTACTATTATTATTATCGCTATAACTGTTATTATTATTCATGTTACTATTATTACTGTCCGTATTACTCTTGCCTTTATCCTTAATACTATTATTATTATCGCTATAACTGTTATTATTATTCTTGTTGCTATTATTATTATCGCTATAACTGTTATTATTATCCTTAATACTATTATTATTATCGCTATAACTGTTATTATTATTCTTATTACTATTATTATTATCGCTTTAACTGTTATTATTACTCTTATTACTATTATTATTATCGCTATAACTGTTATTATTATTCTTATTACTATTACTATTATCCCTATTCCTCTTGTCTTTATCCTTATAACTATTATTATTATCCTTATTATTATTATTATTATTATCGCTATAACTGTTATTATTATCCTTATTACTATTGTTTTGATCGCTATAACTGTTATTATTATTCTTATTACTATTACTATTATCCCTATTCCTCTTGTCTTTATCCTTATAACTATTATTATCATCCTCTTTATTATTATTATTATCGCTATAGCTGTTATTATTATCCTTATTACTATTATTATTATCGCTATAACTGTTATTATTATGCTTATTCTATTGTTACTATCCCTATTACTCTTGTCTATATCCTTATAACTATTATTATTATCCTTATTACTATTATTATTATCGCTATAACTGTTATTATTATTCATGTTACTATTATTACTGTCCGTATTACTCTTGCCTTTATCCTTAATACTATTATTATTACCGCTATAACTGTTATTATTATCCTTAATACTATTATTATTATCGCTATAACTGTTATTATTATTCTTATTACTATTATTATTATCGCTTTAACTGTTATTATTATTCATGTTACTATTATTACTGTCCGTATTACTCTTGCCTTTATCCTTAATACTATTATTATTACCGCTATAACTGTTATTATTATCCTCAATACTATTATTATTATCGCTATAACTGTTATTATTATTCTTATTACTATTATTATTATTATCGCTTTAACTGTTATTATTATTCTTATTACTATTATTATTATCGCAATAACTGTTATTATTATGCTTATTCTATTGTTACTTTCCCTATTACTCTTGTCTATATCCTTATAACTATTATTATTATCCTTATTACTATTATTATTATCGCTATAACTGTTATTATTATTCATGTTACTATTATTACTGTCCGTATTACTCTTGCCTTTATCCTTAATACTATCATTATTACCGCTATAACTGTTATTATTATCCTTAATACTATTATTATTATCCCTATTCCTCTTGTCTTTCTCCTTGTAACTATTATTATTATCCTTATTATTATTATTATTATCGCTATAACTGTTACTATTATTCTTGTTACTATTATTATTATCCCTATTCCTCTTGTCTTTCTCCTTATAACTATTATTATTATCCTTATTATTATTATTATTATCGCTATAACTGTTATTATTATTCTTATTAGTATTGTTGCTATCCGTATTACTCTTGTCTTTATCCATATAACTATTATTATTAATCCTTATTACTATTATTATTATCGCTATAACGGTTATTATTATTGTTATTACTATTATTATTATCGCTATAACTGTTATTATTATCCTTATTCTATTGTTACTATCCGTATTACTCTTGTCTTTATCCATATAACTATTATTATTAATCCTTATTACTATTATTATTATCGCTATAACGGTTATTATTATTGTTATTACTACTATTATTATCGCTATAACCGTTATTACTATCCTTATTCTGTTGTTACTATCCGTATTACTCTTGTCTTTCTCCTTATAACTATTATTATTATCGCTAATAACTGTTGCTATTATTCTTGTTACTATTGTTACTCTCCGTATTACTCTTGCCTTTATCCTTAATACTAATATTATTATCCTTATTATTATTATTATTATCGCTATAACTGTTACTATTATTCTTGCTACTATTATTATTATCCCTATTCCTCTTGTATTTATCCTTAAAACTATTATTATTATCCTTATTATTATTATTATTATCGCTATAACTGTTATTAGTATCCTTGATACTATTATTATTATCGCTATAACTGTTATTATTATTCTTGCTACTATTATTATTATCCCTATTCCTCTTGTCTTTCTCCTTATAACTATTATTATTATCCTTATTATTATTATTATTATCGCTATAACTGTTACTATTATTCTTCTTACTATTATTATTATCCCTATTCCTCTTGTCTTTCTCCTTATAACTATTATTATTATCCTTATTATTATTATTATTATCGCTATAACTGTTATTATTAGTCTAGTTACTATTATTATTATCGCTATAACTGTTATTATTATTCTTATTACTATTGTTGCTATCCGTATTACTCTTGTCTTTATCCATATAACTATTATTATTAATCCTTATTACTATTATTATTATCGCTATAACGGTTATTATTATTGTTATTACTATTATTAGTATCGCTATAACCGTTATTACTATCCTTATTCTGTTGTTACTATCCGTATTACTCTTGTCTTTATCCTTATAACTATTATTATTATCGCTAATAACTGTTGCTATTATTCTTGTTACTATTTTTATTATCCCTATTCCTCTTGTCTTTCTCCTTATAACTATTATTATTATCGCTATAACTGTTATTATTATTCATATTACCGTTGTTACTATCCGTATCACTCTTGTCTTTATCCATATAACTATTATTATTAATCCTTATTACTATTATAATTATCGCTATAACTGTTATTATTATTCTTGTTACTGTTGTTACTCTCCGTATTACTCTTGCCTTTATCCTTAGTACTATTATTATTATCGCTATAACTGTTATTATTATTCTTGCTACTATTATTATTATCCCTATTCCTCTTGTCTTTCTCCTTATAACTATTATTATTATCCTTAGTACTACTATTATAATCGCTATAACTGTTATTATTATTCTTGTTACTATTGTTATTATCCCTATTCCTCTTGTCTTTCTCCTTATAACAATTATTATTATCGCTATAACTGTTATTATTATCCTTAATACTATTATTATTATCGCTATAACTGTTATTATTATTCTTATTACTATTATTATTATCGCTATAACTGTTATTATTATCCTTATTACTATTATTATTATCGCTATAACTGTAATTATTATGCTGATTCTATTGTTACAATCTCTATTACTCTTGTCTTTATCCTTATAACAATTATTATTATCGCTATAACTGTTATTATTATCCTTAATACTATTATTATTATCGCTATAACTGTTATTATTATTCTTATTACTATTATTATTATCGCTATAACTATTATCATTATCCTTATGGCTGTTATTATTATCGCTATAACTGTTATTATTATTCTTGTTACTATTATTACTGTCCGTATTACTCTTGCCTTTATCCTTAGTACTATTATTATTATCGCTATAACTGTTATTATTATTCTTGCTTCTATTATTATTATCCCTATTCCTCTTGTCTTTCTCCTTATAACTATTATTATTATCCTTATTATTATTATTATTATCGCTATAACTATTATCATTATCCTTATGGCTGTTATTATTATCGCTATAACTGTTATTATTATTCTTGTTACTATTATTACTGTCCGTATTACTCTTGCCTTTATCCTTAGTACTATTATTATTATCGCTATAACTGTTATTATTATTCTTGCTACTATTATTATTATCCCTATTCCTCTTGTCTTTCTCCTTATAACTATTATTATTATCCTTAGTACTATTATTATTATCGCTATAACTGTTATTATTATTCTTGCTACTATTATTATTATCCCTATTCCTCTTGTCTTTCTCCTTATAACTATTATTATTATCCTTATTATTATTATTATTATCGCTATAACTGTTACTCTTATTCTTCTTACTATTATTATTATCCCTATTCCTCTTGTCGTTCTCCTTATAACTATTATTATTATCCTTATTATTATTATTATTATCGCTATAACTGTTATTATTATTCATGTTACTATTATTATTATCCCTATTCCTCTTGTCTTTCTCCTTATAACTACTATTATTATCCTTATTATTATTATTATTATCGCTATAACTGTTACTATTTTTCTTGTTACTATTATTATTATCCCTATTCCTCTTGTCTTTATCCTTATAACTATTATTATTATCCCTATTCCTCTTGTCTTTATCCTTATAACTATTATTATTATCCTTATTATTATTATTATTATCGCTATAACTATTATCATTATCCTTATGGCTGTTATTATTATCGCTATAACTGTTATTATTATTCTTGTTACTATTATTACTGTCCGTATTACTCTTGCCTTTATCCTTAGTACTATTATTATTATCGCTATAACTGTTATTATTATTCTTGCTACTATTATTATTATCCCTATTCCTCTTGTCTTTCTCCTTATAACTATTATTATTATCCTTATTATTATTATTATTATCGCTATAACTGTTACTCTTATTCTTCTTACTATTATTATTATCCCTATTCCTCTTGTCGTTCTCCTTATACCTATTATTATTATCCTTATTATTATTATTATTATCGCTATAACTGTTATTATTATTCATGTTACTATTATTATTATCCCTATTCCTCTTGTCTTTCTCCTTATAACTATTATTATTATCCTTATTATTATTATTATTATCGCTATAACTGTTACTATTATTCTTGTTACTATTATTATTATCCCTATTCCTCTTGTCTTTATCCTTATAACTATTATTATTATCCTTATTATTATTATTATTATCGCTATAACTGTTACTATTATTCTTGTTACTATTATTATTATCCCTATTCCTCTTGTCTTTATCCTTATAACTATTATTATTATCCTTATTATTATTATTATTATCGCTATAACTGTTATTATTATTCTTATTACTATTACTATTATCCCTATTATTCCTCTTGTCCTTATCCTTGTAACTATTATTATTATCCTTATTATTATTATTATTATTATCGCTATAACTGTTATTATTATCCTTATTACTATTGTTATTATCGCTATAACTGTTATTATTATTCTTATTACTATTACTATTATCCCTATTCCTCTTGTCTTTATCCTTATAACTATTATTATTATCCTCTTTATTATTATTATTATCGCTATAACTGTTATTATTATCCTTATTACTATTATTATTATCGCTATAACTGTTATTATTATGCATGTTACTATTATTACTGTCCGTATTACTCTTGCCTTTATCCTTAATACTATTATTATTACCGCTATAACTGTTATTATTATCCTTAATACTATTATTATTATCGCTATAACTGTTATTATTATTCTTATTACTATTATTATTATCGCTTTAACTGTTATTATTATTCTTATTACTATTATTATTATCGCTATAACTGTTATTATTATGCTGATTCTATTGTTACTATCTCTATTACTCTTGTCTTTATCCTTATAACTATTATCATTATCCTTATAGCTGTTATTATTATCGCTATAACTGTTATTATTATTCTTGTTACTATTATTACTGTCCGTATTACTCTTGCCTTTATCCTTAGTACTATTATTATTATCGCTATAACTGTTCTTATTATGCTTATTCTATTGTTACTATCCGTATTACTCTTGCCTTTATCCTTATAACTATTATTATTATCGCTAAAACTGTTATTATTATCCTTATTACTAGTAGTAATTAATAGTAATTATTATTATCGCTATAACTGTTATTATTATGCTTATTCTATTGTTACTATCCCTATTACTCTTGTCTATATCCTTATAACTATTATTATTATTCTTATTACTATTATTATTATCGCTATAACTGTTATTATTATTCATGTTACTATTATTACTGTCCGTATTACTCTTGCCTTTATCCTTAATACTATTATTATTATCGCTAAAACTGTTATTATTATCCTTATTACTATTAATATTATCGCTATAACTGTTATTATTATGCTTATTCTATTGTTACTTTCCCTATTACTCTTGTCTATATCCTTATAACTATTATTATTATCCTTATTATTATTATTATTATCGCTACAACTGTTATTATTATCCTTATTACTATTATTATTATCGCTATAACTGTTATTATTATGCTGATTCTATTGTTACTATCTCTATTACTCTTCTCTTTATCCTTATAACTATTATCATTATCCTTATAGCTGTTATTATTATCGCTATAACTGTTATTATTATTCTTGTTACTATTATTACTGTCCGTATTACTCTTGCCTTTATCCTTAGTACTATTATTATTATCGCTATAACTGTTCTTATTATGCTTATTCTATTGTTACTATCCGTATTACTCTTGCCTTTATCCTTATAACTATTATTATTATCGCTAAAACTGTTATTATTATCCTTATTACTAGTAGTATTAATAGTAATTATTATTATCGCTATAACTGTTATTATTATGCTTCTTCTATTGTTACTATCCCTATTACTCTTGTCTATATCCTTATAACTATTATTATTATCCTTATTACTATTATTATTATCGCTATAACTGTTATTATTATTCATGTTACTATTATTACTGTCCGTATTACTCTTGCCTTTATCCTTAATACTATTATTATTATCGCTAAAACTGTTATTATTATCCTTATTACTATTAATATTATCGCTATAACTGTTATTATTATGCTTATTCTATTGTTACTTTCCCTATTACTCTTGTGTATATCCTTATAACTATTATTATTATCCTTATTACTATTATTATTATCGCTATAACTGTTATTATTATCCTTATTACTATTATTATTAACGCTATAACTGTTATTATTATGCTTATTCTACTGTTACTATCTCTATTACTCTTGTCTTTATCCTTATAACTATTATCATTATCCTTATGACTATTATTATTATCGCTATAACTGTTATTATTATTTTTGTTACTATTATTACTGTCCGTATTACTCTTGCCGTTATCATTATAACTATTATTATTATCCTTATTATTATTATTATTATCGCTATAACTGTTATTATTATCCTTATTACTATTATTATTATCGCTATAACTGTTATTATTATTCTTATTACTATTACTATTATCCCTATTCCTCTTGTCTTTATCCTTATAACTATTATTATTATCCTTATTACTATTATTATTATCGCTATAACTGTTATTATTATGCTGATTCTATTGTTACTATCTCTATTACTCTTGTCTTTATCCTTATAACTATTATCATTATCCTTATAGCTGTTATTATTATCGCTATAACTGTTATTATTATTCTTGTTACTATTATTACTGTCCGTATTACTCTTGCCTTTATCCTTAGTACTATTATTATTATCGCTATAACTGTTCTTATTATGCTTATTCTATTGTTACTATCCGTATTACTCTTGCCTTTATCCTTTGTAACGAGGCACCCTTTTGACCTCGTTACGAATGGCCACCAGGCCCGCCGGCCTCCCTCCTCCGCCCAGCGACACCCCAGCCGCTGGGGGCAGTGTGGAGGGATGGATGCGTTGCGAATGTTTTTTTTGTTTGTTGTTTTGTGTTCGCGCGGCCCTCCCACTCTTTTCCCCCCCCTTCCAGAAGGAGCGCCATGGAAGAGGAGCCCGTGTCCCCGGTTGCAACGGGAACCTCCACCCGAGTGACGGAGGCGCGGGATGGGTCCACCGGAAGAGAGACGCCGCCGGCTGTCCGGTCGCCGAGCCACCCCGTCTGCTGCCGCGGGGGCGACCGGCAGCCCACCACCAGAGAATGCCAGGCCTGGGGACAAGCCACCCCCAGCCACCACCCGACGGGGGCCCCAGGACCTGGCCGATAAAGGATGCGCGGTGGCCCATCCCCAACACCGAAATCCTCGGGGTGGGGGAACCCCGCGCACCGGGAGACCGGGCGGAAGATCGAGGAATTCGGGAAGCGATTAGCAAGCGAGCCGCGCAAGCGAATAGTTTTTGAGATCTCCGCCGTTTCCCCTTTTCAAGTTTTCCGTTTTTTATATCGTTTCTTTTCGTTCCCTTTTCTAGTTTTCCGTTCCTTTCTCTTTTGTCTTTTGCGTTTACGGGGTGCGTTTTGTTTGTGTGATTTTTTTGTTGTGTGCCGAGTTCCGAGAAGGCGTCCACCTCCACCAGCGATAAAGGTAGGACCCTTTTTTTTTTTCAGGGATTGCATCCCGGCGCACTCCGCCGTGCGTTTCTTTTGTGAGTGTGCGTGTGTGCGGGTGGTACCTCGCGGTAGGACCACCAGCCCCGGCGACTGGGACCCGAGAGGCCGCGCTTCGTTCGCGTTCGCGCCGATTTTTCCGCGCCTCCGTGCCGCGTTGCGCCGCGCGCCCGTAATTTTCGTTAAATCTTTCTTTTGTATTTTGGGTTTTAGGACCAGCGTCCCCTTTCTGTCCACACCACAGAGAGGGTGTGCTCCCCTTACGCGTGCGTCCGATATCGGTTGTTCCGTACCGCGTTTTCTTTGTATCGTGAGCCCCCGCGTCGCGAAACCCTTCTCGCGATTGGCGACTGCGTACCCTCCTCCCGACCGTACGTTGTACCGCGTGGGGCTCAGAACTTTTTTTGAGATCGTCGCGGCCTATTTCGGCCAGAATAAAGTTTATCGTTACCCAATACTCGCGGGTCATTTATTTTCTTTTTACCGACCCCCTCTGAGTTCCGCTCCCGAACGAGCTGCCGGAAGGGCGTATTCCCTGGACGAGTGCTTACGCACTGGCGCCCGGATTAAAAATCGTCCGTGGATTGTAGACTTCGGTAAGCGGAGGGCCACTTTCCCTGGTCGCCCTCCCCCACAGGGAACTTTTCTTTCGTTCCCTGAACCGATACGTCACAATTTTGGCGCCCAACGTGGGGCCCTTGTATATTTGACCAAGGGACGCGAGTATCCCAAACCAAACGACGGTTCTTCCGTTTGGTTTGAAAAACCCGTTACTCGTATCGTTGAGTTTAACGGCGAGTTTTTTCTTTTGTATCGCGAGCGGTTGATAGGGAACCCCCTTTGTCTTTCTGACATCTATTTGTACCCCTTGTGTACAAATAGATCCCTGATACCCTCGCGGCCATTGTTAGTAACGGTATCTGTTGTTTTGGCCTATTGTCGTTCCCCGAGGAATTTACCGTTGTACCGAGCCGATTGGAAAGGAATTTCGTTTTTCTACCGTGCTAGGAGTCGATACCCGTCGAAGTTATTCTGCCACGTGTTGTCCTTTTTTTTTTCTTCACGGTCGAGCCAGATAAACTCCGGGTTAGGTTTTGTTTACCAACATGTCCAGCTCCGAGGCCATCGAAACTGACCGCTCTCGCCGCCAAGCCCTCCGCGAACAGAGGGCCGAGGTGCGGTCAAGATGCGCCACGTTTTTAGAGCGGCATTACGCCATCGACATCATTATGTTGATGGACCTCCTAGGATTACGAATTACCGGTACCTGGGCAACGTTAGTGGACCGTTTTCAACGCTATCACTTTAGACGCGAATTCGGACCCAACGCGGCCCAATGGGACCCCGAACGGGACACCACGGGTGGAGCCTTGACCACCGCGGTCGAGACCGTTCTGGAAAGCGGCAGAGGAGAGGACTTAATAGCAAAATATGAGTCCATCCTCCGCCATTCCACAATAGAAGGGGTCACCTACTCCCGAAGGGCACAAGCGAGCCGTGAGTCAGCTCCTCCAACAGCCCCGACCACGACCGAGGCCGCAGCCGCGCCTCTGGTCGCGGCGCAGCGAGGGAGGGACAGTCACGTTGTGTCCGGTTTACCGAGGGGTGTAAATAGCCCTGAATTGCCGCGTGGGTGGGTTGAGTCCCACGGTTGGCTCCCCGCAGGCCAGTCCGCCAGTCGAGAGAGGGATCCGTTTAGTATCCCTCCAGACGGGGTGGAAGTGGCCCGGCGGACAGAGGCTACTCCCCATCGCCCCCTAACGCCCTTGAGCCCGCCTCGCGTTAGGGGCACGCGACCCGCGGAGTCCGAATTTTCCGGACGTAGGAGGGATCGCGAGACATCTCGCGCTTCCCCTCCGCGAGAGTCGCGGAGATCTTCCGTTCCCCTCCCCGAGATCGAGCCGATCGTCAGCGATCGACGCTCGACGCGTTCCGCCAGGGAGGGGATTCCCGACGCGTCACGAATAGAGAGAGATAGGGCGAAGGACCGGCGCTCACACCGTATGCCGGCCCCCCTCCTCTCTCGCCGACAGCCACGGTGCGAGAGCACCGAGAGCAGTGGGAGCGAGAGAGATATCCCACTGCCAGCTGTTGACGAGTCCCGCGTCCCCCGTCGTTCGCCCCATAGCGAAAATCGACGAGAGGTTCGACGTGAGGCGCGACGCGAAAGGAGAGAGGAGAACCGTGACCTCTCCCCCCACGACCGATCACGACCTCGCGATCACAGGGACAATTTGGTGTCCCGTGGTCAGTCCCGTGTTCCCTCCCCGTACGGGGATGATTCTTCGGAATACGAGGACCGCGAACGCCGTTATCGCAGAAATCTGCCGTCACGATCCGTGGAGTACCGTGACCTCGACCCGAGGGTACCCGTGGAGGCGCCCCATGTCCCCTCACGAGCGACAAGGAGACGGGAAAGGGAGGCTCGTCCGCTTTCGGGCGAGCCACGTTCTCCCCGCTCCCGCCGTGTTGCGCGACATCGGGATGAGGAGAGCGAATTCGAGGATGATGCCCGGTTCCCTCGACGGTCATCCCGCAGCGGTTATTGCCGCGGAGATAGAGCCGTCGATGTGCTGAACAAGTGGCACATCTCGTACTCCAACGAGTTCGAGGAAGGGGCCGAAACTTTTTTGGACCGCCTCGAACGATGCCTGGACAGTGCCGGATTGCCTGACCAGGATATGTTGGCTGCTTTACCGGCTGTTTTCCGTGGAGAAGCGTCGAAATGGTATCGCCTCCGAGGGGCGAGCTGTCACACTTGGCGTGCGTTTTCCCGGGCTTTCCGGGAACGCTTCGGCGCCAGTGACCTTCAGCAGCAACTCTGGAGCGATGCTAAAAATCGCACGCAGGGAGAACGAGAATCGATCGGCGCTTTCCTCGATAATATCGAGCTGATCTTCTCGCATATGATCTCCCCTCCACCGTACTCCGAGCGCCTAGGTATCGCCTACGATAACCTGCGACCCTTTTACCGGCGTAGGTTCCGTCGATCGGAGTTCTCAACCTTTGAGGAACTCCGCGAGTTAGGGAAAGAGGTGGAGACTGCCGCGGCTAGGGACAAAGCCGGGCACCGTCCCCCTCCCACCGCAAGTGAACTCGCGTTGTCGGAGACCGCGTACAGGCCACCCCCGCGAGGGCCTCACGCGAGAATCGCCGCGATCGACGCGACAACGAGCTCCGAATCTTCATCGGACAGTTCGAGGCGGGGAAAATCTGCGAAGTCGCGGAAAAAGAGATCGGGCTCCTCAAAGCCCAAGGCCGAGGAGAGACGTGGGAAACCACGCCCCCCGGCCCCCGCGACAGCGAAAAATCCCCCGCCGAAGGCGACTGCTGCCCGCCAGCCACAGCGGAGGAGCACTCCGCCGCGACCTTCAGCGCCGCAACAAGCGCGGAGGAGCCCCGCGAGGCCGGCCGTGGCTGCGCCCCAACCCGCTGCACCGACCCCGTCGACCTCTAGGGGGGGGGAGTGCTACAACTGCCGGCAGTCTGGACATTGGGCTGCCGACTGCCCCCTCCCCCGCAGGACACGGGTGTGTTACGGGTGCAACAGGGAAGGGGAAACAATTTTGACGTGTCCCGATTGCCTCGCACGAAGGTCGGGAAATGCGAGGCGGGGAGGTCGCTAGAGGCCGGCGACCACCCGCATAAAGACGTGGAGGCCTCACTTGCAGGCACGACTCAGGTGGAGGAGAAGCCAACGGGTCCGAGCCTTTGTTCGGATTTTCCGGGAGCTCCAGAGATCCCCGCCGAGTTGACCCTCCCGTCTCTTCCGCCAAAATCCGCGGGGCCCCTCCCCTGCCCTCCACTTCCGGAGGAAAGGGAGGAGGCCACCCCCAAGTCCCTACTTTTTCCATGTGACGGCCCAAGTGCCGGTTGGAACAGGGGACACAGGGGGGATAGTTTCTATCATGCAGCACCTCTCCCCACTCCTCCACTTCAGGAGAAAACCGAGAGGGCCACCTCCGAGTCCCTACTTTTTCCATGTGACGGTCAATTGGCCGGTTGGAACAGGGGACAACGAGGGGATAGTTTCGATCCCGTGGGACCTCTCCCTACTCCTCCGCTTCAGGAGGAAACGGAGAGGGATACCTCCAGATCCCTACTTTTTCCATGTGACGGCCAAAAGGCTGGTTGGAACAGGGGACGAGGAGGTAATGACGTCGATCTCGTAAGACCCCCTCCTGCTCCTCCACTTCGGGAGGAGAGGACGGATGCCACCTCCAGCTCCCTAATTTTTCCATGCGACGGCCAGGGTGCCGGTTGGAACAGGGGACAGCGAGGTGGGGGTCTAGATTCCGCGAGCCCCCTCCCCGCTCCTCCACTTTTGGAGAAAAGGAAGGGGGCCACCTCCTCAGATCCCGACATTGTCCATGCGACGGTCAATTGGCCGGTTGGACCAGGGAACAATGAGGTGGTGGTTTTAGCTCGCGAATCGTCCAAATTTCGCCACGATTTTCCACCGGGATACGTTGACCGCCGCTATTATGTCCGGTTGCTTTTAGCCGGACATCCGCTGTGGGCGTTAATCGACAGCGGGGCCGCGCGTTCCTATTTGGGACCGGACGCGATCGAGTGGTTAGGATCGCGTCTTGATTTCACCTTTGCCGGTGAAATGCGAATGGCCAATGGCACGCAGGACCGTATCTTAGGCGAAGCGGTGGTGGAAATCGAGATCGACGGGCGGAAGATAGACCTACCAATTCGAGTCGCGAACAATCTCGATTACGATTGTGTGTTAGGGATCGATTTTCTTGAAGCTTTCGAAATCGCCCTAGACACCTCCAACGCGACTTGGAGAATTCGGAAGGGTCCCGTTCACGCTTTCGTGGTTCCAGGTTTCCAGGATTCGGAGGAAATTATTCACGCTGATTGCGCCGCGATCGTGGAGCTTACTCCGAAACAAAGCGAGCGCCTAAATCAGCTTTTAGACCGAATAATTTCCCCTCCTGCGGAAAAACCTCCCGCGACGAGTCTTGTCCAGCATCGGATCGACGTGCAAGGCCACGAACCGATTAAGCACCGCGCGCGCCGAGTCTCTCCGAAAATCTACGAGGTCGCGCACGCGGAAGTGGACAAGATGCTCGCGGATGGGATTATCGAGCGCTCGGAAAGCGCGTGGGCGAGTTGTCCCGTGATAATCCCAAAACCAAACGGGAAATTCCGATTTTGTGTAGATTATCGCGACGTAAATACCGTCACCAAAAAAGATGCGTACCCTCTTCCGCACATGGACGCGATCCTGGACAAATTACGCACTGCATTGTACATTTCTACAATCGATTTAAGTCAGGCGTACTTCCAAATTCCTCTGGAAGAGTCCAGTCGAGAGATTACCGCGTTCATAGTCCCAGGAAAAGGGTTATTCCAATTTACGCGTATGCCGTACGGGCTGACCAACGCCCCGGCAACTTTTCAAAGGCTGATGGATCGCTTGATTGGTCCCGAGCTGGAGCCTCACGCCTTCGCGTATCTTGACGACATTGTCATCGTCAATGAGACTTTTGATGACCATCTTCAATGGATCGAAAAGGTCATTGGAATTTTGAACGGAGCAGGGCTCGAAATTAATCGGGAGAAGAGCGAGTTTTGTCGCCAAGAGGTCCGGTACTTAGGATACTTAATCAACCGGAAAGGCCTCGAACCCGATCCGGAGAAGGTTGCGCCGGTTTTGTCCTACCCGGCGCCCACTACGGTCAAGCAACTGCGGAGTTTCCTCGGCATGGTCGGCTGGTACGCCCGATTTTTGCCGAACCATGCGCGTGACAAAGTCCCCTTGGTGCAGTTGCTAAAGAAAAACGAGCCCTGGCAATGGGGTAAAGCTCAGGAAACGGCTTTTCAAAATCTGAAAAAAGCCTTGAGCACCGCCCCCGTTCTAGCCCGTCCCGATTTTTCGTTACCGTTTGTTCTTCAGACTGACGCGAGTCACTACGCTATTGGCGCGGTCCTCACACAAAAACAAAACGGGGAGGAGCACCCCATTGTTTACGTGAATCGTGTCTTGACCGCTGCCGAGCAAAAATATTCAGTGACCGAGAAAGAGTGTTTGGCAGTCCTGTGGGCCATTAAAAAACTCCGTCCGTATCTCGAGGGGTACACCTTCACCGTCATTACGGATCACAGCAGCCTCAAATGGCTGCATAATTTAAAAGATCCGACGGGACGATTGGCGCGATGGGCCCTTGACATGCAACAATATTCCTTTTCTATTGAGCATCGCAAGGGGGCCCTCCACCACGTCCCGGATGCACTTTCACGTGCGATAGTACCCCCGAGCGACGTTGTCACCGAAGAACATACCGCTCACGATCTCTTGGCGGCCCTCAAGGACATTGAGAGTAATTGGTACGCTGGCCGCCTAGAGAAAGTAGAATCTCACCCCGCGTCGTACCCCGATTGGCGGGTTGAAGATGGACGTTTATATTACCATCGTCCGTCTCCCACGCGAGAGATTATCGGTGAAGATGACGACGCGTGGAAGTTGGTTCTCCCCGAGGATCTTCGGGAAAAGGCCATTCGAAACGCCCATGATCCTCCGGCCGCTGGCCACCCAGGAATTGATAAAACATACCAAAGGGTGAGCCAAGAGTTTTACTGGCCGGGGATGTTCCGGGACATCCGCCGATTTGTGCAGCGATGTCCCGTGTGTCAACAGCACAAGGTCGAGCAGCGCGCTCCCGCTGGACACATGGGTCGGCGAATCCCCGAACGGCCCTGGGCCGTGGTATCCGCCGACGTAATGGGCCCTTTTCCGCCCGGGCGTGATCAGTCTCGGTACGTTGTAGTCTTTTTGGACAATTTTACAAAGTGGGTGGAGTGTAAGGCGCTCCGGAAAGCTACGGGGTCCACTATCTTGACAGCTTTGGAGGACCTCGTAGTATTTCGTTGGGGAGCCCCCGAGATACTCCTCACTGACAACGGTACCGAGTTCCGTAATAAAGATATCGATACCGCTTTGAAAGAATGGGGAATCACACATTACACGATTCCCCCGTATCACGCGCAAGCGAATCCGGTGGAGCGAGTTAATCGCGTCCTGAAGACGATGATTTCAGCCTTCATCAAAAAGGACCACCGTGAATGGAACGTGCACTTGCACGAGTTCCGATTCGCTGTTAATACCGCTGTGCATTCTTCAGCCGGCGATTCTCCGGCGGTGCTCAATTTTGGACGAGCCCCTCGGCCGGTCGGCAGTCTTCGCCGAGCCGTAGAAGGAGAACCCCTGCTCTCCCGCGGAGACCCGCAGGCTTGGGCACAGCGATCGCGTCGCTTGTTATTGTTGCACGACTTAGTACGAGAACAGCTGGAGCGTGCACACAAGCGACAAGCGAAGTATTACAACGCGCGTCATAGAAACGTTCGATACCGGGTAGGCGATTTAGTTTGGCGCCGAAATAAAGTCCTCTCGTCCGCCGCGGAAAACGTGGCCGCGAAGCTGTCGCCAGCTTATATCGGCCCGTTTCGGATTAAAAAGGTCCTGTCGCCGGTTGTGTGTGAGTTGGAGACGTGCGGAACCCGCATGATTCCGAAGGTGCACGTCTCCGATTTGAAGCCGTTTGTCGGTGACGTCCCCAATAACAATCCGTTACCGACCGCTTCTAATACTTTTTTGCCACTGCAGGATGCTGCGTCGAGGAAGGAGAGGCGGTCGAAGTGGGGCCCGGAAACAGCCGGCCCCACACCACCCGGACTTGGCGTTCGACCCCTTTCCCCCGGACGCCTGTCTTCAGCCCCGGGCCCCGACAGCGGAGGCGCCGCCGACCTTGGTGGCGACAGGAGTCGCCACCACGCCGAGGACGGGATCAGCCCGGACGGCGAGACGGAGGGAGCGGCGGAAAAAGACCCGCCAGGCGCGGCGAGGGCCCGCCGCCCCCGCAGCATCCACCTCCGCAGCCGCAGTAGCGCCCGTCCACGGGCGCGTAAAGAGGGAGGCGCGGAGGGAGTCCGCGCTCCCCACGGTGACGACAACCGTCGCCGTAGCGCCCGTCTCCGGGCGCGTCAAGAGGGAGGCGCGGAGGAGGAACCGCCGCGCCACCGCTAAAAGAGCGGCACCCCCGCCCCCTGCCCGGCCGTTGACCCAGGGTCATAACGCTCCGGGCCAACGGCCCGAAAAGCGTAGGCGGGTAGCGGCGGAGGCGCCCGCCAGCGGCCAGGCTGCCACTCTGCCAGGTCGCTATTTCGACACCGCCGCGAAGATCTTGGCCTTAATGAGTGACCTGGCCAAGGAGGAGGCGCCTGGGGGCTCCCAAGCCCAGCCCGCAGGCCCGGCCCCCCCCGGGGTCTGCTTCCAGTGTAGGCGGACGGGGCATACAAGGAGTAATTGCCCCTATCCGCCTACCGGAGCATATTGCTACCGGTGTGGTTGGCCCGGCGTGACGCTCCAGTCATGCCCGCAGTGTTCGCGGGCATGGCGGGCAGAACAGCAGGCGGCCCCGCACCGGCGGCAGTAGAGGGTCTGCGGGGGCCCTGCCGGATTCCCGTATGTTGTCCATTGTCTGTCTTTTTTTTCTTATTATTGGTGGTGGGTCAATGTTGTAAATAGTAAATTATAAGTAGAAAAAAAAAAAAAAAAAAAAAAAAAAAAAAAAAAAAAAAAAAAAATAAAATATATATAAAATTCCAAAAAAAAAAAAAAATTATTAATCATATTTGTCTATTGTGGTGGTGGGAATTTTTTTTTTCTTCTTTCTTTATTTATTCTATTACACATTCCTGAGTTTAGTTTTTTTTTGTTTTGATTATTGAAATGTTTATTGTTTTCCTTTTATTATTATTATTATTTAGTTTGCCGGCCACTTGGGCCAAAAAGGGCATATTTTGTTTAATTTTTTTTGTCTTCGTTTAGTGTTTGGTTGTGTTTCCCGTTCTCGTACCGTTATCGTGCGCCTGAACTATCGTTCCTTTCTTTCCGTCTCGTTTCCCTTTTTCTTTTCTCACAGCCCCCCTTTCTTCGTCCCGTTGCAGGGGACAGACTTTTCTGTTCAGCGGACGAGAGAAATTGAGGGCAGCTCTGCTGATCGCCCATAGAGCACGATGACTCCACCCTGGAGGTCAATCAGCATATGGGGTTTCGGATTGGGAACGCCGAGTCTCCGCCGTTAAGGTGGCGTCGAGAAACTCGCGCCCCGAAACAGCTGATCAGCGAGTCTGAGAAAATGTCGTTACCGACAAATACCGAGTTCAGATCGACAGCGATGAAAAAGTCAAGCCCCGGAATTGAATTAGGCTAAGCCAATTATTCCAAATTAAGAGGGCTTGGCACGGCCGGATTAAGACAGCCAGACTAGTTCTTGCGTTGGTTCTTATACCGCGGCCCGTCGCTCGTCGAGGCGCAAATTATCGTATACCGTAGGAGAGCATGCCTGGTATGATTTTTTTTTGTGTGTTCTTGAAGTATTGGTTATGGCTTCTCTCTCCACCCACCTTCTTTTTTTTTCCTAGCCCTACACTCACTCCTTTTTTTTTAATTTTTTTTTAACCTTTATTATCAAGTCTGTTATAGGGCAGGAGTTTTTTTCTGGATTAGCCATCTTCGCCGCTCGCTTGCCAAGGCAAGCGGCCTCGAGGAGCGGGCGCGTAAGTGGGGAGGAGAGGCAGGCCAACTTTTGGGGGGGGGTGTGTAACGAGGCACCCTTTTGACCTCGTTACGAATGGCCACCAGGCCCGCCGGCCTCCCTCCTCCGCCCAGCGACACCCCAGCCGCTGGGGGCAGTGTGGAGGGATGGATGCGTTGCGAATGTTTTTTTTGTTTGTTGTTTTGTGTTCGCGCGGCCCTCCCACTCTTTTCCCCCCCCTTCCAGAAGGAGCGCCATGGAAGAGGAGCCCGTGTCCCCGGTTGCAACGGGAACCTCCACCCGAGTGACGGAGGCGCGGGATGGGTCCACCGGAAGAGAGACGCCGCCGGCTGTCCGGTCGCCGAGCCACCCCGTCTGCTGCCGCGGGGGCGACCGGCAGCCCACCACCAGAGAATGCCAGGCCTGGGGACAAGCCACCCCCAGCCACCACCCGACGGGGGCCCCAGGACCTGGCCGATAAAGGATGCGCGGTGGCCCATCCCCAACACCGAAATCCTCGGGGTGGGGGAACCCCGCGCACCGGGAGACCGGGCGGAAGATCGAGGAATTCGGGAAGCGATTAGCAAGCGAGCCGCGCAAGCGAATAGTTTTTGAGATCTCCGCCGTTTCCCCTTTTCAAGTTTTCCGTTTTTTATATCGTTTCTTTTCGTTCCCTTTTCTAGTTTTCCGTTCCTTTCTCTTTTGTCTTTTGCGTTTACGGGGTGCGTTTTGTTTGTGTGATTTTTTTGTTGTGTGCCGAGTTCCGAGAAGGCGTCCACCTCCACCAGCGATAAAGGTAGGACCCTTTTTTTTTTTCAGGGATTGCATCCCGGCGCACTCCGCCGTGCGTTTCTTTTGTGAGTGTGCGTGTGTGCGGGTGGTACCTCGCGGTAGGACCACCAGCCCCGGCGACTGGGACCCGAGAGGCCGCGCTTCGTTCGCGTTCGCGCCGATTTTTCCGCGCCTCCGTGCCGCGTTGCGCCGCGCGCCCGTAATTTTCGTTAAATCTTTCTTTTGTATTTTGGGTTTTAGGACCAGCGTCCCCTTTCTGTCCACACCACAGAGAGGGTGTGCTCCCCTTACGCGTGCGTCCGATATCGGTTGTTCCGTACCGCGTTTTCTTTGTATCGTGAGCCCCCGCGTCGCGAAACCCTTCTCGCGATTGGCGACTGCGTACCCTCCTCCCGACCGTACGTTGTACCGCGTGGGGCTCAGAACTTTTTTTGAGATCGTCGCGGCCTATTTCGGCCAGAATAAAGTTTATCGTTACCCAATACTCGCGGGTCATTTATTTTCTTTTTACCGACCCCCTCTGAGTTCCGCTCCCGAACGAGCTGCCGGAAGGGGCGTATTCCCTGGACGAGTGCTTACGCACTGGCGCCCGGATTAAAAATCGTCCGTGGATTGTAGACTTCGGTAAGCGGAGGGCCACTTTCCCTGGTCGCCCTCCCCCACAGGGAACTTTTCTTTCGTTCCCTGAACCGATACGTCACACCTTATAACTATTATTATTATTGCTAAAACTGTTATTATTATCCTTATTACTAGTAGTAATTAATAGTAATTATTATTATCGCTATAACTGTTATTATTATGCTTATTCTATTGTTACTATCCCTATTACTCTTGTCTATATCCTTATAACTATTATTATTATTCTTATTACTATTATTATTATCGCTATAACTGTTATTATTATTCATGTTACTATTATTACTGTCCGTATTACTCTTGCCTTTATCCTTAATACTATTATTATTATCGCTAAAACTGTTATTATTATCCTTATTACTATTAATATTATCGCTATAACTGTTATTATTATGCTTATTCTATTGTTACTTTCCCTATTACTCTTGTCTATATCCTTATAACTATTATTATTATCCTTATTACTATTATTATTATCGCTATAACTGTTATTATTATCCTTAATACTATTATTATTATCGCTATAACTGTTATTATTATTCTTATTACTATTATTATTATCGCTATGACTGTTACTATTATGTTTATTCTATTGTTACTATCCGTATTACTCTTGCCTTTATCATTATAACTACTATTATTATCGCTATAACTGTTATTATTATCCTTAATACTATTATTATTATCGCTATAACTGTTATTATTTTCCTTGATACTATTATTATTATCGATATAACTGTTATTATTATCCTTAATACTATTATTATTATCGCTATAACTGCTATTATTATTCTTGTTACTATTATTATTATCCCTATTCCTCTTGTCTTTCTCCTTATAACTATTATTATTATCCTTATTATTATTATTATTATCGCTATAACTGTTATTATTATCCTTAATACTATTATTATTATCGCTATAACTGTTATTATTATCCTTGATACTATTATTATTATCGATATAACTGTTATTATTATCCTTAATACTATTATTATTATCGCTATAACTGCTATTATTATTCTTGTTACTATTATTATTATCCCTATTCCTCTTGTCTTTCTCCTTATAACTATTATTATTATCCTTATTATTATTATTATTATCGCTATAACTGTTATTATTATTCTTATTACTATTACTATTAACCGTATTCCTCTTGTCTTTATCCTTATAACTATTATTATTATCCTTATCATTATTATTATTATTATCGCTATAACTGTTATTATTATCCTTATTACTATTATTATTATCGCTATGCTGTTACTATTATCCTTATTCTATTGTTACTATCCGTATTACTCTTGTCTTTATCCTTATAACTATTATTATTATCGCTAATAACTGTTGCTATTATTCTTGTTACTATTTTTATTATCCCTATTCCTCTTGTCTTTCTCCTTATATCTATTATTATTATCGCTATAACTGTTATTATTATTCATATTACCGTTGTTACTATCCGTATCACTCTTGTCTTTATCCATATAACTATTATTATTAATCCTTATTACTATTATTATTATCGCTATAACTGTTATTATTATTCTTGTTACTGTTGTTACTCTCCGTATTACTCTTGCCTTTATCCTTAGTACTATTATTATTATCGCTATAACTGTTATTATTATTCTTGCTACTATTATTATTATCCCTATTCCTCTTGTCTTTCTCCTTGTAACTATTATTATTATCCTTAGTACTATTATTATTATCGCTATAACTGTTATTATGATCCTTATTATTATTATTATTATCGCTACAACTGTTATTATTATCCTTATTACTATTATTATTATCGCTATAACTGTTATTATTATGCTGATTCTATTGTTACTATCTCTATTACTCTTGTCTTTATCCTTATAAATATTATCATTATCCTTATGGCTGTTATTATTATCGCTATAACTGTTATTATTATTCTTGTTACTATTATTACTGTCCGTATTACTCTTGCCTTTATCCTTAGTACTATTATTATTATCGCTATAACTGTTCTTATTATGCTTATTCTATTGTTACTATCCGTATTACTCTTGCCTTTATCCTTATAACTATTATTATTATCGCTAAAACTGTTATTATTATCCTTATTACTAGTAGTAATTAATAGTAATTATTATTATCGCTATAACTGTTATTATTATGCTTATTCTATTGTTACTATCCCTATTACTCTTGTCTATATCCTTATAACTATTATTATTATCCTTATTACTATTATTATTATCGCTATAACTGTTATTATTATTCATGTTACTATTATTACTGTCCGTATTACTCTTGCCTTTATCCTTAATACTATTATTATTATCGCTAAAACTGTTATTATTATCCTTATTACTATTAATATTATCGCTATAACTGTTATTATTATGCTTATTCTATTGTTACTTTCCCTATTACTCTTGTCTATATCCTTATAACTATTATTATTATCCTTATTACTATTATTATTATCGCTATAACTGTTATTATTATCCTTATTACTATTATTATTAACGCTATAACTGTTATTATTATGCTTATTCTACTGTTACTATATCTATTACTCTTGTCTTTATCCTTATAACTATTATCATTATCCTTATGACTATTATTATTATCGCTATAACTGTTATTATTATTTTTGTTACTATTATTACTGTCCGTATTACTCTTGCCGTTATCATTATAACTATTATTATTATCCTTATTATTATTATTATTATCGCTATAACTGTTATTATTATTCTTGTTACTATTATTATTATCGCTATAACTGTTATTATTATTCTTATTACCATTGTTACTATCCGTATCACTCTTGTCTTTATCCATATAACTATTATTATTAATCCTTATTACTATTATTATTATCGCTATACCTGTTATTATTATCCTTATTACTATTATTATTATCGCTATAACTGTTATTATTATTCTTGCTACTATTATTATTATCCCTATTCCTCTTGTCTTTCTCCTTATAACTATTATTATTATCCTTAGTACTATTATTATTATCGCTATAACTGTTATTATTATTCTTGTTACTATTGTTACTCTCCGTATTACTCTTGCCTTTATCCTTAATACTATTATTATTATCCTTATTATTATTATTATTATCGCTATAACTGTTACTATTATTCTTGTTACTATTATTATTATACCTATTCCTCTTGTATTTATCCTTATAACTATTATTATTATCGTTATTATTATTATTATTATCACTATAACTGTTATTATTATCCTTAATACAATTATTATTATCGCTATAACTGTTATTATTATCCTTGATACTATTATTATTATCGCTATAACTGTTATTATTATCCTTAATACTATTATTATTATCGCTATAACTGTTATTGTTATTCTTGTTACTATTACTATTAACCGTATTCCTCTTGTCTTTATCCTTATAACTATTATTATTATCCTTATTATTATTATTATTATTATCGCTATAACTGTTATTATTATCCTTATTACTATTATTATTATCGCTATAACTGTTATTATTATGCTTATTCTATTGTTACTATCCCTATTACTCTTGTCTATATCCTTATAACTATTATTATTATCCTTATTACTATTATTATTATCGCTATAACTGTTATTATTATTCATGTTACTATTATTACTGTCCGTATTACTCTTGCCTTTATCCTTAATACTATTATTATTATCGCTATAGCTGTTATTATTATTCTTGTTACTATTATTATTATCGCTATAACTGTTATTATTATCCTTAATACTATTATTATTATCGCTATAACTGTTATTATTATTCTTATTACTATTATTATTATCGCTTTAACTGTTATTATTACTCTTATTACTATTATTATTATCGCTATAACTGTTATTATTATTCTTATTACTATTTCTATTATCCCTATTCCTCTTGTCTTTATCCTTATAACTATTATTATTATCCTTATTATTATTATTATTATTATTATCGCTATAACTGTTATTATTATCCTTATTACTATTGTTATTATCGCTATAACTGTTATTATTATTCTTATTACTATTACTATTATCCCTATTCCTCTTGTCTTTATCCTTATAACTATTATTATCATCCTCTTCATTATTATTATTATCGCTATAGCTGTTATTATTATCCTTATTACTATTATTATTATCGCTATAACTGTTCTTATTATGCTTATTCTATTGTTACTATCCGTATTACTCTTGCCATTATCCTTATAACTATTATTATTATCGCTAAAACTGTTATTATTATCCTTATTACTATTATTATTATCGCTATAACTGTTATTATTATGCTTATTCTATTGTTACTATCCCTATTACTCTTGTCTATATCCTTATAACTATTATTATTATCCTTATTACTATTATTATTATCGCTATAACTGTTATTATTATTCATGTTACTATTATTACTGTCCGTATTACTCTTGCCTTTATCCTTAATACTATTATTATTACCGCTATAACTGTTATTATTATCCTTAATACTATTATTATTATCGCTATAACTGTTTTTATTATTCTTATTACTATTATTATTATCGCTTTAACTGTTATTATTATTCTTATTACTATTATTATTATCGCTATAACTGTTATTATTATTCTTATTACTATTACTATTATCCCTATTCCTCTTGTCTTTATCCTTGTAACTATTATTATTATCCTTATTATTATTATTATTATTATTATTATCGCTATAACTGTTATTATTATCCTTATTACTATTGTTATTATCGCTATAACTGTTATTATTATTCTTATTACTATTACTATTATCCCTATTCCTCTTGTCTTTATCCTTATAACAATTATTATTGTCCTCTTTATTATTATTATTATCGCTATAACTGTTATTATTATCCTTATTACTATTATTATTATCGCTATAACTGTTATTATTATTCTTATTACTATTACTATTATCCCTATTCCTCTTGTCTTTATCCTTATAACTATTATTATTATCCTTATTATTATTATTATTATCGCTACAACTGTTATTATTATCCTTATTACTATTATTATTATCGCTATAACTGTTATTATTATGCTGATTCTATTGTTACTATCTCTATTACTCTTGTCTTTATCCTTATAACTATTATCATTATCCTTATGGCTGTTATTATTATCGCTATAACTGTTATTATTATTCTTGTTACTATTATTACTGTCCGTATTACTCTTGCCTTTATCCTTAGTACTATTATTATTATCGCTATAACTGCTCTTATTATGCTTATTCTATTGTTACTATCCGTATTACTCTTGCCTTTTTCCTTATAACTATTATTATTATCGCTAAAACTGTTATTATTATCCTTATTACTATTATTATTATCGCTATAACTGTTATTATTATGCTTATTCTATTGTTACTATCCCTATTACTCTTGTCTATATCCTTATAATTATTATTATTATCCTTATTACTATTATTATTATCGCTATAACTGTTATTATTATTCATGTTACTATTATTACTGTCCGTATTACTCTTGCCTTTATCCTTAATACTATTATTATTATCGCTAAAACTGTTATTATTATCCTTATTACTATTATTATTATCGCTATAACTGTTATTATTATGCTCATTCTATTGTTACTTTCCCTATTACTCTTGTCTATATCCTTATAACTATTATTATTATCCTTATTACTATTATTATTATCGCTATAACTGTTATTATTATTCATGTTACTATTATTACTGTCCGTATTACTCTTGCCTTTATCCTTAATACTATTATTATTACCGCTATAACTGTTATTATTATCCTTAATACTATTATTATTATCGCTATAACTGTTATTATTATTCTTATTACTATTATTATTATCGCTTTAACTGTTATTATTATGCTTATTACTATTATTATTATCGCTATAACTGTTATTATTATTCTTATTACTATTACTATTATCCCTATTCCTCTTGTCTTTATCCTTATAACTATTATTATTATCCTTATTATTATTATTATTATTATCGCTATAACTGTTATTATTATTCTTATTACTATTACTATTATCCCTATTCCTCTTGTCTTTATCCTTATAACTATTGTTATTATCCTCTTTATTATTATTATTATCGCTATAACTGTTATTATTATCCTTATTACTATTATTAATATCGCTATAACTGTTATTATTATCCTTAATACTATTATTATTATCGCTATAACTGTTATTATTATGCTTATTCTAATGTTACTATCTCTATTACTCTTGTCTTTATCCTTATAACTATTATCATTATCCTTATGACTATTATTATTATCGCTATAACTGTTATTATTATTCTTATTACTATTACTATTATCCCTATTCCTCTTGTCTTTATCCTTATAACTATTATTATTATCCTCTTTATTATTATTATTATCGCTATAACTGTTATTATTATCCTTATTACTATTATTATTATCGCTATAACTGTTATTATTATGCTTATTCTACTGTTACTATCTCTATTCCTCTTGTCTTTATCCTTATAACTATTATTATTGTCCTTATTATTATTATTATTATCGCTACAACTGTTATTATTATCCTTATTACTATTATTATTATCGCTATAACTGTTATTATTATGCTGATTCTATAGTTACTATCTCTATTACTCTTGTCATTATCCTTATAACTATTATCATTATCCTTATGGCTGTTATTATTATCGCTATAACTGTTATTATTATTCTTGTTACTATTATTACTGTCCGTATTACTCTTGCCTTTATCCTTAGTACTATTATTATTATCGCTATAACTGTTCTTATTATGCTTATTCTATTGTTACTATCCGTATTACTCTTGCCTTTATCCTTATAACTATTATTATTATCGCTAAAACTGTTATTATTATCCTTATTACTATTATTATTATCGCTATAACTGTTATTATTATGCTTATTCTATTGTTACTATCCCTATTACTCTTGTCTATATCCTTATAACTATTATTATTATCCTTATTACTATTATTATTATCGCTATAACTGTTATTATTATTCATGTTACTATTATTACTGTCCGTATTACTCTTGCCTTTATCCTTAATACTATTATTATTATCGCTAAAACTGTTATTATTATCCTTATTACTATTATTATTATCGCTATAACTGTTATTATTATGCTTATTCTATTGTTACTTTCCCTATTACTCTTGTCTATATCCTTATAACTATTATTATTATCCTTATTACTATTATTATTATCGCTATAACTGTTATTATTATTCATGTTACTATTATTACTGTCCGTATTACTCTTGCCTTTATCCTTAATACTATTATTAGTACCGCTATAACTGTTATTATTATCCTTAATACTATTATTATTATCGCTATAACTGTTATTATTATTCTTATTACTATTATTATTATCGCTTTAACTGTTATTATTATTCTTATTACTATTATTATTATCGCTATAACTGTTATTATTATTCTTATTACTATTACTATTATCCCTATTCCTCTTGTCTTTATCCTTATAACTATTATTATTATCCTTATTATTATTATTATTATTATCGCTATAACTGTTATTATTATCCTTATTACTATTGTTATTATCGCTATAACTGTTATTATTATTCTTATTACTATTACTATTATTCCTATTCCTCTTGTCTTTATCCTTATAACTATTATTATTATCCTCTTTATTATTATTATTATCGCTATAACTGTTATTATTATCCTTATTACTATTATTATTATCGCTATAACTGTTATTATTATGCTTATTCTATTGTTACTATCCGTATTACTCTTGCCTTTATCCTTATAACTATTATTATTATCGCTAAAACTGTTATTATTATCCTTAATACTATTATTATTATCGCTATAACTGTTATTATTATCCTTATTACTATTATTATTATCGCTATAACTGTTATTATTATGCTTATTCTACTGTTACTATCTCTATTACTCTTGTCTTTATCCTTATAACTATTATCATTATCCTTATGACTGTTATTATTATCGCTATAACTGTTATTATTATTTTTGTTACTATTATTACTGTCCGTATTACTCTTGCCTTTATCCTTAGTACTATTATTATTATCGCTATAACTGTTATTATTATTCTTGTTACTATTATTATTATCCCTATTCCTCTTGTCTTTCTCCTTATAACTATTATTATAATCGCTATAACTGTTATTATTATTCTTATTACTATTATTATTATTGCTATAACTGTTATTATTATGCTTATTCTATTGTTACTATCCGTATTACTCTTGCCTTTATCATTATAACTATTATTATTTTCCTTATTATTATTATTATTATCGCTATAACTGTTATTATTATCCTTATTACTATTATTATTATCGCTATAACTGTTATTATTATGCTTATTCTATTGTTACTATCTCTATTACTCTTGTCTTTCTCCTTATAACTATTATTATTATCCTTATTATTATTATTATTATCGCTATAACTGTTACTATTATTCTTGTTACTATTATTATTATCCCTATTCCTCTTGTCTTTCTCCTTATAACTATTATTATTATCCTTATTATTATTATTATTATCCCTATTCCTCTTGTCTTTCTCCTTATAACTATTATTATTATCCTTATTATTATTATTATTATTATTATCGCTATAACTGTTATTATTATTCTTATTACTATTACTATTAACCGTATTCCTCTTGTCTTTATCCTTATAACTATTATTATTATCCTTATTATTATTATTATTATTATCGCTATAACTGTTATTATTATTCTTATTACTATTACTATTAACCGTATTCCTCTTGTCTTTATCCTTATAACTATTATTATTATCCTTATTATTATTATTATTATCGCTATAACTGTTATTATTATCCTTAATACTATTATTATTATCGCTATAGCTGTTATTATTATTCTTATTACTATTATTATTATCGCTTTAACTGTTATTATTATTCTTATTACTATTATTATTATCGCTATAACTGTTATTATTATTCTTATTACTATTACTATTATCCCTATTCCTCTTGTCTTTATCCTTATAACTATTATTATTAACCTTATTATTATTATTATTATTATCGCTATAACTGTTATTATTATCCTTATTACTATTGTTATTATTATTCTTATTACTATTACTATTATCCCTATTCCTCTTGTCTTTATCCTTATAACTATTATTATTATCCTCTTTATTATTATTATTATAGCTATAACTGTTATTATTATCCTTATTACTATTATTATTATCGCTATAACTGTTATTATTATGCTTATTCTATTGCTACTATCCCTATTACCCTTGTCTATATCCTTATAACTATTATTATTATCCTTATTACTATTATTATTATCGCTATAACTGTTATTATTATTCTTGCTACTATTATTATTATCCCTATTCCTCTTGTCTTTCTCCTTATAACTATTATTATTATCCTTATTATTATTATTATTATCGCTATAACTGTTACTCTTATTCTTGTTACTATTATTATTATCCCTATTCCTCTTGTATTTATCCTTATAACTATTATTATTATCCTTATTATTATTATTATTATCGCTATAACTGTTATTATTATCCTTAATACTATTATTATTATCGCTATAACTGTTATTATTATTCTTATTACTATTATTATTATCGCTTTAACTGTTATTATTATTCTTATTACTATTATTATTATCGCTATAACTGTTATTATTATTCTTATTACTATTACTATTATCCCTATTCCTCTTGTCTTTATCCTTATAACTATTATTATTATCCTTATTATTATTATTATTATTATCGCTATAACTGTTATTATTATCCTTATTACTATTGTTATTATCGCTATAACTGTTATTATTATTCTTATTACTATTACTATTATTCCTATTCCTCTTGTCTTTATCCTTATAACTATTATTATTATCCTCTTTATTATTATTATTATCGCTATAACTGTTATTATTATCCTTATTACTATTATTATTATCGCTATAACTGTTATTATTATGCTTATTCTATTGTTACTATCCGTATTACTCTTGCCTTTATCCTTATAACTATTATTATTATCGCTATAACTGTTATTATTATTCTTGTTACTATTATTACTGTCCGTATTACTCTTGCCTTTATCCTTAATACTATTATTATTATCGCTATAACTGTTATTATTATTCCTATTACTATTATTATTATCGCTTTAACTGTTATTATTATCCTTATTACTATTGTTATTATTATTCTTATTACTATTACTATTATCCCTATTCCTCTTGTCTTTATCCTTATAACTATTATTATTATCCTCTTTATTATTATTATTATAGCTATAACTGTTATTATTATCCTTATTACTATTATTATTATCGCTATAACTGTTATTATTATGCTTATTCTATTGTTACTATCCCTATTACCCTTGTCTATATCCTTATAACTATTATTATTATCCTTATTACTATTATTATTATCGCTATAACTGTTATTATCATTCATGTTACTATTATTACTGTCCGTATTACTCTTGCCTTTATCCTTAATACTATTATTATTATCGCTAAAACTGTTATTATTATCCTTATTACTATTATTATTATCGCTATAACTGTTATTATTATGCTTATTCTATTGTTACTTTCCCTATTACTCTTGTCTATATCCTTATAACTATTATTATTATCCTTATTACTATTATTATTATCGCTATAACTGTTATTATTATTCATGTTACTATTATTACTGTCCGTATTACTCTTGCCTTTATCCTTAATACTATTATTAGTACCGCTATAACTGTTATTATTATCCTTAATACTATTATTATTATCGCTATAACTGTTATTATTATTCTTATTACTATTATTATTATCGCTTTAACTGTTATTATTATTCTTATTACTATTATTATTATCGCTATAACTGTTATTATTATTCTTATTACTATTACTATTATCCCTATTCCTCTTGTCTTTATCCTTATAACTATTATTATTATCCTTATTATTATTATTATTATTATCGCTATAACTGTTATTATTATCCTTATTACTATTGTTATTATCGCTATAACTGTTATTATTATTCTTATTACTATTACTATTATCCCTATTCCTCTTGTCTTTATCCTTATAACTATTATTATTATCCTCTTTATTATTATTATTATCGCTATAACTGTTATTATTATGCTTATTCTATTGTTACTTTCCCTATTACTCTTGTCTATATCCTTATAACTATTATTATTATCCTTATTACTATTATTATTATCGCTATAACTGTTATTATTATTCATGTTACTATTATTACTGTCCGTATTACTCTTGCCTTTATCCTTAATACTATTATTAGTACCGCTATAACTGTTATTATTATCCTTAATACTATTATTATTATCGCTATAACTGTTATTATTATTCTTATTACTATTATTATTATCGCTTTAACTGTTATTATTATTCTTATTACTATTATTATTATCGCTATAACTGTTATTATTATTCTTATTACTATTACTATTATCCCTATTCCTCTTGTCTTTATCCTTATAACTATTATTATTATCCTTATTATTATTATTATTATTATCGCTATAACTGTTATTATTATCCTTATTACTATTGTTATTATCGCTATAACTGTTATTATTATTCTTATTACTATTACTATTATCCCTATTCCTCTTGTCTTTATCCTTATAACTATTATTATTATCCTCTTTATTATTATTATTATCGCTATAACTGTTATTATTATCCTTATTACTATTATTATTATCGCTATAACTGTTATTATTATGCTTATTCTATTGTTACTATCCGTATTACTCTTGCCTTTATCCTTATAACTATTATTATTATCGCTAAAACTGTTATTATTATCCTTAATACTATTATTATTATCGCTATAACTGTTATTATTATCCTTATTACTATTATTATTATCGCTATAACTGTTATTATTATGCTTATTCTATTGTTACTATCCGTATTACTCTTGCCTTTATCATTATAACTATTATTATTTTCCTTATTATTATTATTATTATCGCTATAACTGTTATTATTATCCTTATTACTATTATTATTATCGCTATAACTGTTATTATTATGCTTATTCTATTGTTACTATCTCTATTACTCTTGTCTTTCTCCTTATAACTATTATTATTATCCTTATTATTATTATTATTATCGCTTTAACTGTTACTATTATTCTTGTTACTATTATTATTATCCCTATTCCTCTTGTCTTTCTCCTTATAACTATTATTATTATCCTTATTATTATTATTATTATCGCTATAACTGTTATTATTATCCTTGATACTATTATTATTATCGCTATAACTGTTATTATTATCCTTAATACTATTATTATTATCGCTATAACTGTTATTATTATTCTTGTTACTATTATTATTATCCCTATTCCTCTTGTCTTTCTCCTTATAACTATTATTATTATCCTTATTATTATTATTATTATTATCGCTATAACTGTTATTATTATTCTTATTACTATTACTATTAACCGTATTCCTCTTGTCTTTATCCTTATAACTATTATTATTATCCTTATTATTATTATTATTATCGCTATAACTGTTATTATTATCCTTATTAGTATTATTATTATCGCTATGACTGTTACTATTATGTTTATTCTATTGTTACTATCCGTATTACTCTTGCCTTTATCATTATAACTACTATTATTATCGCTATAACCGTTATTATTATTCTTATTACAATTACTATTATCCCTATTCGTCTTGTATTTATCCTTATAACTATTATTATTATCGCTATAACTGTTATTATTATGCTTATTCTATTGTTACTATCCGTATTACTCTTGTCTTTATCCTTATAACTATTATTATTATCATTATTACTATTATTACTATCGCTATAACTGTTATTATTATCCTTATTACTATTATTATTATCGCTATAACTGTTATTGTTATGCTGATTCTATTGTTACTATCTCTATTACTCTTGTCTTTATCCTTATAACTATTATCATTATCCTTATGGCTATTATTATTATCGCTATAACTGTTATTATTATTCTTGTTACTATTATATTATATCTATTCCTCTTGTCTTTCTCCTTATAACTATTATTATTATCCTTATTATTATTATTATTATCGCTATAACTGTTATTATTATCCTTATTAGTATTATTATTATCGCTATGACTGTTACTATTATGTTTATTCTATTGTTACTATCCGTATTACTCTTGCCTTTATCATTATAACTACTATTATTATCGCTATAACCGTTATTATTATTCTTATTACAATTACTATTATCCCTATTCGTCTTGTATTTATCCTTATAACTATTATTATTATCGCTATAACTGTTATTATTATTCTTGTTACTATTATTACTGTCCGTATTACTCTTGCCTTTATCCTTAGTACTATTATTATTATCGCTATAACTGTTATTATTATTCTTGTTACTATTATATTATATCTATTCCTCTTGTCTTTCTCCTTATAACTATTATTATTATCCTTATTATTATTATTATTATCGCTATAACTGTTATTATTATCCTTATTACTATTATTATTATCGCTATAACTGTTATTGTTATGCTGATTCTATTGTCACTATCCGTATTACTCTTGCCTTTATCATTATAACTATTATTATTATCCTTATTATTATTATTATTATCGCTATAACTGTTATTATTATCCTTATTACTATTATTATTATCGCTATAACTGTTATTATTATCCTTATTCTATTGTTACTATCCGTATTACTGTTGTCTTTATCCTTATAACTATTATTATTATCCTTATTATTATTATTATTATTATCGCTATACCTGCTATTATTATCCTTATTACTATTATTATTATAGCTATAACTGTTATTATTATGCTTATTCTATTGTTACTATCCGTATTACTGTTGTCTTTATCCTTATAACTATTATTATTATCCTTATTATTATTATTATTATTATCGCTATGCCTGCTATTATTATCCTTATTACTATTATTATTATAGCTATAACTGTTATTATTATGCATATTCTATTGTTACTATCCCTATTACTGTTGTCTATATCCTTATAACTATTATTATTATCCTTATTACTATTATTATTATCGCTATAACTGTTCTTATTATTCTTGTTACTATTATTATTATCCCTATTCCTCTTGGCTTTCTCCTTATAACTATTATTATTATCCTTATTATTATTATTATTATCGCTATACCTGTTATTATTATCCTTATTACTATTATTGTTATAGCTATAACTGTTATTATTATGCTTATTCTATTGTTACTATCCCTATTACTCTTGTCTATATCCTTATAACTATTATTATTATCCTTATTACTATTATTATTATCGCTATAACTGTTCTTATTATTCTTGTTACTATTATTATTATCCCTATTCCTCTTGTCTTTCTCCTAATAACTATTATTATAATCGCTATAACTGTTATTATTATTCTTATTACTATTATTATTATCGCTATAACTGTTATTATTATGCTTATTCTATTGTTACTATCCGTATTACTCTTGCCTTTATCATTATAACTATTATTATTATCCTTATTATTATTATTATTATCGCTATAACTGTTATTATTATTCTTGTAACTATTATTATTATCGCTATAACTGTTATTATTATTCTTATTACCATTGTTACTATCCGTATCACTCTTGTCTTTATCCATATAACTATTATTATTAATCCTTATTACTATTATTATTATCGCTATACCTGTTATTATTATCCTTATTACTATTATTATTATCGCTATAACTGTTATTATTATTCTTGCTACCATTATTATTATCCCTATTCCTCTTGTCTATATCCTTATAACTATTATTATTATCCTTATTACTATTATTATTATCGCTATAACTGTTATTATTATTCTTGTTACTATTGTTACTCTCCGTATTACTCTTGCCTTTATCCTTAATACTATTATTATTATCCTTATTATTATTATTATTATTATCGCTATAACTGTTACTATTATTCTTGTTACTATTATTATTATCCCTATTCCTCTTGTATTTATCCTTATAACTATTATTATTATCGTTATTATTATTATTATTATCACTATAACTGTTATTATTATCCTTAATACTATTATTATTATCGCTATAACTGTTATTATTATGCATATTCTATTGTTACTATCCCTATTACTGTTGTCTATATCCTTATAACTATTATTATTATCCTTATTACTATTATTATTATCGCTATAACTGTTCTTATTATTCTTGTTACTATTATTATTATCCTTATTATTATTATTATTATCGCTATACCTGTTATTATTATCCTTATTACTATTATTGTTATAGCTATAACTGTTATTATTATTCTTATTACCATTGTTGCTATCCGTATCACTCTTGTCTTTATCCATATAACTATTATTATTAATCCTTATTACTATTATTATTATCGCTATACCTGTTATTATTATCCTTATTACTATTATTATTATCGCTATAACTGTTATTATTATTCTTGCTACCATTATTATTATCCCTATTCCTCTTGTCTATATCCTTATAACTATTATTATTATCCTTATTACTATTATTATTATCGCTTTAACTGTTATTATTATTCTTGTTACTATTGTTACTCTCCGTATTACTCTTGCCTTTATCCTTAATACTATTATTATTATCCTTATTATTATTATTATTATTATCGCTATAACTGTTACTATTATTCTTGTTACTATTATTATTATCCCTATTCCTCTTGTATTTATCCTTATAACTATTATTATTATCGTTATTATTATTATTATTATCACTATAACTGTTATTATTATCCTTAATACTATTATTATTATCGCTATAACTGTTATTATTATCCTTGATACTATTATTATTATCGCTATAACTGTTATTATTATCCTTAATACTATTATTATTATCGCTATAACTGTTATTGTTATTCTTGTTACTATTACTATTAACCGTATTCCTCTTGTCTTTATCCTTATAACTATTATTATTATCCTTATTACTATTATTATTATCATCGCTATAACTGTTATTATTAGTCTTATTACTATTACTATTATCCCTATTCCTCTTGTCTTTATCCTTATAACTATTATTATTATCCTTATTACTATTATTATTATCGCTATAACTGTTATTATTATTCATGTTACTATTATTACTGTCCGTATTACTCTTGCCTTTATCCTTAATACTATTATTATTACCGCTATAACTGTTATTATTATCCTTAATACTATTATTATTATCGCTATAACTGTTATTATTATTCTTATTACTATTATTATTATCGCTTTAACTGTTATTATTATTCTTATTACTATTATTATTATCGCTATAACTGTTATTATTATTCTTATTACCATTGTTACTATCCGTATCACTCTTGTCTTTATCCATATAACTATTATTATTAATCCTTATTACTATTATTATTATCGCTATACCTGTTATTATTATCCTTATTACTATTATTATTATCGCTATAACTGTTATTATTATTCTTGCTACCATTATTATTATCCCTATTCCTCTTGTCTACATCCTTATAACTATTATTATTATCCTTATTACTATTATTATTATCGCTATAACTGTTATTATTATTCTTGTTACTATTGTTACTCTCCGTATTACTCTTGCCTTTATCCTTAATACTATTATTATTATCCTTATTATTATTATTATTATCGCTATAACTGTTACTATTATTCTTGTTACTATTATTATTATCCCTATTCCTCTTGTATTTATCCTTATAACTATTATTATTATCGTTATTATTATTATTATTATCACTATAACTGTTATTATTATCCTTAATACTATTATTATTATCGCTATAACTGTTATTATTATCCTTGATACTATTATTATTATCGCTATAACTGTTATTATTATCCTTAATACTATTATTATTATCGCTATAACTGTTATTGTTATTCTTGTTACTATTACTATTAACCGTATTCCTCTTGTCTTTATCCTTATAACTATTATTATTATCCTTATTACTATTATTATTATCATCGCTATAACTGTTATTATTATTCTTATTACTATTACTATTATCCCTATTCCTCTTGTCTTTATCCTTATAACTATTATTATTATCCTTATTATTATTATTATTATCGCTACAACTGTTATTATTATGCTTATTCTATTGTTACTATCCCTATTACTCTTGTCTATATCCTTATAACTATTATTATTATCCTTATTACTATTATTATTATCGCTATAACTGTTATTATTATTCATGTTACTATTATTACTGTCCGTATTACTCTTGCCTTTATCCTTAATACTATTATTATTACCGCTATAACTGTTATTATTATCCTTAATACTATTATTATTATCGCTATAACTGTTATTATTATTCTTATTACTATTATTATTATCGCTTTAACTGTTATTATTATTCTTATTACTATTATTATTATCGCTATAACTGTTATTATTATTCTTATTACTATTACTATTATCCCTATTCCTCTTGTCTTTATCCTTATAACTATTATTATTATCCTTATTATTATTATAATTGTTATCGCTATAACTGTTATTATTATCCTTATTACTATTGTTATTATCGCTATAACTGTTATTATTATTCTTATTACTATTACTATTATCCCTATTCCTCTTGTCTTTATCCTTATAACTATTGTTATTATCCTCTTTATTATTATTATTATCGCTATAACTGTTATTATTATCCTTATTACTATTATTATTATCGCTATAACTGTAATTATTATCCTTAATACTATTATTATTATCGCTATAACTGTTATTATTATCCTTATTACTATTATTATTATCGCTATAACTGTTATTATTATGCTTATTCTACTGTTACTATCTCTATTACTCTTGTCTTTATCCTTATAACTATTATCATTATCCTTATGACTATTATTATTATCGCTATAACTGTTATTATTATTCTTATTACTATTACTATTATCCCTATTCCTCTTGTCTTTATCCTTATAACTATTATTATTATCGCTATAACTGTTATTATTATCCTTATTACTATTATTATTATCGCTATAACTGTTATTATTATGCTTATTCTACTGTTACTATCTCTATTCCTCTTGTCTTTATCCTTATAACTATTATTATTATCCTTATTATTATTATTATTATCGCTACAACCGTTATTATTATCCTTATTACTATTATTATTATCGCTATAACTGTTATTATTATGCTTATTCTATTGTTACTATCCCTATTACTCTTGTCTATATCCTTATAACTATTATTAGTATCCTTATTACTATTATTATTATCGCTATAACTGTTATTATTATTCATGTTACTATTATTACTGTCCGTATTACTGTTGCCTTTATCCTTAATACTATTATTATTAACCTTATTATTATTATTATTATTATCGCTATAACTGTTATTATTATCCTTATTACTATTGTTATTATTATTCTTATTACTATTACTATTATCCCTATTCCTCTTGTCTTTATCCTTATAACTATTATTATTATCCTCTTTATTATTATTATTATAGCTATAACAGTTATTATTATCCTTATTACTATTATTATTATCGCTGTAACTGTTATTATTATGCTTATTCTATTGTTACTATCCCTATTACCCTTGTCTATATCCTTATAACTATTATTATTATCCTTAATACTATTATTATTATCGCTATAACTGTTATTATTATCCTTGATACTATTATTATTATCGATATAACTGTTATTATTATCCTTAATACTATTATTATTATCGCTATAACTGCTATTATTATTCTTGTTACTATTATTATTATCCCTATTCCTCTTGTCTTTCTCCTTATAACTATTATTATTATCCTTATTATTATTATTATTATCGCTATAACTGTTATTATTATTCTTATTACTATTACTATTAACCGTATTCCTCTTGTCTTTATCCTTATAACTATTATTATTATCCTTATTATTATTATTATTATTATCGCTATAACTGTTATTATTATTCTTATTACTATTATTATTATCGCTATGACTGTTACTATTATGTTTATTCTATTGTTACTATCCGTATTACTCTTGCCTTTATCATTATAACTACTATTATTATCGCTATAACTGTTATTATTATTCTTATTACTATTATTATTATCGCTATAACTGTTATTATTATGGTTATTCTATTGTTACTATCCGTATTACTCTTGTCTTTATCCCTATAACTATTATTATTATCATTATTACTATTATTACTATCGCTATAACTGTTATTATTATCCTTATTACTATTATTATTATCGCTATAACTGTTATTGTTATGCTGATTCTATTGTTACTATCTCTATTACTCTTGTCCTTATCCTTATAACTATTATCATTATCCTTATGGCTATTATTATTATCGCTATAACTGTTATTATTATTCTTGTTACTATTATTACTATCCGTATTACTCTTGCCTTTATCCTTAGTACTATTATTATTATCGCTATAACTGTTATTATTATTCTTGTTACTATTATATTATATCTGTTCCTCTTGTCTTTCTCCTTATAACTATTATTATTATCCTTATAATTATTATTATTATCGCTATAACTGTTGCTGTTATTCTTGTTACTATTTTTATTATCCCTATTCCTCTTGTCTTTATCCTTATAACTATTATTATTATCGCTACAACTGTTACTATTATTCTTATTACTATTATTATTATCGCTATAACTGTTATTATTATGCTTATTCTATTGTTACTATCCGTATTACTCTTGCCTTTATCATTATAACTATTATTATTATCCTTATTATTATTATTATTATCGCTATAACTGTTATTATTATCCCTATTACTATTATTATTATCGCTATAACTGTTATTATTATTCTTGTTACTATTATTATTATCGCTATAACTGTTATTATTATTCCTATTACCATTGTTACAATCCGTATCACTCTTGTCTTTATCCATATAACTATTATTATTAATCATTATTACTATTATTATTATCGCTATAACTGTTATTATTATCCTTATTCTATTGTTACTATCCGTATTACTGTTGTCTTTATCCTTATAACTATTATTATTATCCTTATTATTATTATTATTATTATCGCTATACCTGTTATTATTATCCTTATTACTATTATTATTATCGCTATAACTGTTATTATTATGCTTATTCTATTGTTACTATCCCTATTACTCTTGTCTATATCCTTATAACTATTATTATTATCCTTATTACTATTATTATTATCGCTATAACTGTTATTATTATTCTTGTTACTATTATTACTGTCCGTATTACTCTTGCCTTTATCCTTAGCACTATTATTATTATCGCTATAACTGTTATTATTATTCTTATTACTATTATTATTATCGCTATAACTGTTACTATAATTGTTATTACTATTATTATTATCGCTATGACTGTTACTATTATGTTTATTCTATTGTTACTATCCGTATTACTCTTGCCTTTATCATTATAACTACTATTATTATCGCTATAACTGTTATTATTATTCTTATTACTATTATTATTATCGCTATAACTGTTATTATTATGGTTATTCTATTGTTACTATCCGTATTACTCTTGTCTTTATCCTTATAACTATTATTATTATCATTATTACTATTATTACTATCGCTATAACTGTTATTATTATCCTTATTACTATTATTATTATCGCTATAACTGTTATTGTTATGCTGATTCTATTGTTACTATCTCTATTACTCTTGTCTTTATCCTTATAACTATTATCATTATCCTTATGGCTATTATTATTATCGCTATAACTGTTATTATTATTCTTGTTACTATTATTACTGTCCGTATTACTCTTGCCTTTATCCTTAGTACTATTATTATTATCGCTATAACTGTTATTATTATTCTTGTTACTATTATATTATATCTATTCCTCTTGTCTTTCTCCTTATAACTATTATTATTATCCTTATTATTATTATTATTATCGCTACAACTGTTATTATTATGCCTATTCTATTGTTACTATCCCTATTACTCTTGTCTATATCCTTATAACTATTATTATTATCCTTATTACTATTATTATTATCGCTATAACTGTTATTATTATTCATGTTACTATTATTACTGTCCGTATTACTCTTGCCTTTATCCTTAATACTATTATTATTACCGTTATAACTGTTATTATTATCCTTAATACTATTATTATTATCGCTATAACTGTTATTATTATTCTTATTACTATTATTATTATCGCTTTAACTGTTATTATTATTCTTATTACTATTATTATTATCGCTATAACTGTTATTATTATGGTTATTCTATTGTTACTATCCGTATTACTCTTGTCTTTATCCTTATAACTATTATTATTATCCTTATTACTATTATTATTATCGCTATAACTGTTCTTATTATTCTTGTTACTATTATTATTATCCCTATTCCTCTTGTCTTTCTCCTAATAACTATTATTATAATCGCTATAACTGTTATTATTATTCTTATTACTATTATTATTATCGCTATAACTGTTATTATTATGCTTATTCTATTGTTACTATCCGTATTACTCTTGCCTTTATCATTATAACTATTATTATTATCCTTATTATTATTATTATTATCGCTATAACTGTTATTATTATTCTTGTTACTATTATTATTATCGCTATAACTGTTATTATTATTCTTATTACCATTGTTACTATCCGTATCACTCTTGTCTTTATCCATATAACTATTATTATTAATCCTTATTACTATTATTATTATCGCTATACCTGTTATTATTATCCTTATTACTATTATTATTATCGCTATAACTGTTATTATTATTCTTGCTACCATTATTATTATCCCTATTCCTCTTGTCTATATCCTTATAACTATTATTATTATCCTTATTACTATTATTATTATCGCTATAACTGTTATTATTATTCTTGTTACTATTGTTACTCTCCGTATTACTCTTGCCTTTATCCTTAATACTATTATTATTATCCTTATTATTATTATTATTATTATCGCTATAACTGTTACTATTATTCTTGTTACTATTATTATTATCCCTATTCCTCTTGTATTTATCCTTATAACTATTATTATTATCGTTATTATTATTATTATTATCACTATAACTGTTATTATTATCCTTAATACTATTATTATTATCGCTATAACTGTTATTATTATCCTTGATACTATTATTATTATCGCTATAACTGTTATTATTATCCTTAATACTATTATTATTATCGCTATAACTGTTATTGTTATTCTTGTTACTATTACTATTAACCGTATTCCTCTTGTCTTTATCCTTATAACTATTATTATTATCCTTATTACTATTATTATTATCATCGCTATAACTGTTATTATTAGTCTTATTACTATTACTATTATCCCTATTCCTCTTGTCTTTATCCTTATAACTATTATTATTATCCTTATTACTATTATTATTATCGCTATAACTGTTATTATTATTCATGTTACTATTATTACTGTCCGTATTACTCTTGCCTTTATCCTTAATACTATTATTATTACCGCTATAACTGTTATTATTATCCTTAATACTATTATTATTATCGCTATAACTGTTATTATTATTCTTATTACTATTATTATTATCGCTTTAACTGTTATTATTATTCTTATTACTATTATTATTATCGCTATAACTGTTATTATTATTCTTATTACCATTGTTACTATCCGTATCACTCTTGTCTTTATCCATATAACTATTATTATTAATCCTTATTACTATTATTATTATCGCTATACCTGTTATTATTATCCTTATTACTATTATTATTATCGCTATAACTGTTATTATTATTCTTGCTACCATTATTATTATCCCTATTCCTCTTGTCTATATCCTTATAACTATTATTATTATCCTTATTACTATTATTATTATCGCTATAACTGTTATTATTATTCTTGTTACTATTGTTACTCTCCGTATTACTCTTGCCTTTATCCTTAATACTATTATTATTATCCTTATTATTATTATTATTATCGCTATAACTGTTATTATTATTCTTGTTACTATTATTATTATCGCTATAACTGTTATTATTATTCTTATTACCATTGTTACTATCCGTATCACTCTTGTCTTTATCCATATAACTATTATTATTAATCCTTATTACTATTATTATTATCGCTATACCTGTTATTATTATCCTTATTACTATTATTATTATCGCTATAACTGTTATTATTATTCTTGCTACCATTATTATTATCCCTATTCCTCTTGTCTATATCCTTATAACTATTATTATTATCCTTATTACTATTATTATTATCGCTATAACTGTTATTATTATTCTTGTTACTATTGTTACTCTCCGTATTACTCTTGCCTTTATCCTTAATACTATTATTATTATCCTTATTATTATTATTATTATTATCGCTATAACTGTTACTATTATTCTTGTTACTATTATTATTATCCCTATTCCTCTTGTATTTATCCTTATAACTATTATTATTATCGTTATTATTATTATTATTATCACTATAACTGTTATTATTATCCTTAATACTATTATTATTATCGCTATAACTGTTATTATTATCCTTGATACTATTATTATTATCGCTATAACTGTTATTATTATCCTTAATACTATTATTATTATCGCTATAACTGTTATTGTTATTCTTGTTACTATTACTATTAACCGTATTCCTCTTGTCTTTATCCTTATAACTATTATTATTATCCTTATTACTATTATTATTATCATCGCTATAACTGTTATTATTAGTCTTATTACTATTACTATTATCCCTATTCCTCTTGTCTTTATCCTTATAACTATTATTATTATCCTTATTACTATTATTATTATCGCTATAACTGTTATTATTATTCATGTTACTATTATTACTGTCCGTATTACTCTTGCCTTTATCCTTAATACTATTATTATTACCGCTATAACTGTTATTATTATCCTTAATACTATTATTATTATCGCTATAACTGTTATTATTATTCTTATTACTATTATTATTATCGCTTTAACTGTTATTATTATTCTTATTACTATTATTATTATCGCTATAACTGTTATTATTATTCTTATTACCATTGTTACTATCCGTATCACTCTTGTCTTTATCCATATAACTATTATTATTAATCCTTATTACTATTATTATTATCGCTATACCTGTTATTATTATCCTTATTACTATTATTATTATCGCTATAACTGTTATTATTATTCTTGCTACCATTATTATTATCCCTATTCCTCTTGTCTATATCCTTATAACTATTATTATTATCCTTATTACTATTATTATTATCGCTATAACTGTTATTATTATTCTTGTTACTATTGTTACTCTCCGTATTACTCTTGCCTTTATCCTTAATACTATTATTATTATCCTTATTATTATTATTATTATCGCTACAACTGTTATTATTATGCCTATTCTATTGTTACTATCCCTATTACTCTTGTCTATATCCTTATAACTATTATTATTATCCTTATTACTATTATTATTATCGCTATAACTGTTATTATTATTCATGTTACTATTATTACTGTCCGTATTACTCTTGCCTTTATCCTTAATACTATTATTATTACCGCTATAACTGTTATTATTATCCTTAATACTATTATTATTATCGCTATAACTGTTATTATTATTCTTATTACTATTATTATTATCGCTTTAACTGTTATTATTATTCTTATTACTATTATTATTATCGCTATAACTGTTATTATTATAGTTATTCTATTGTTACTATCCGTATTACTCTTGTCTTTATCCTTATAACTATTATTATTATCCTTATTACTATTATTATTATCGCTATAACTGTTCTTATTATTCTTGTTACTATTATTATTATCCCTATTCCTCTTGTCTTTCTCCTAATAACTATTATTATAATCGCTATAACTGTTATTATTATTCTTATTACTATTATTATTATCGCTATAACTGTTATTATTATGCTTATTCTATTGTTACTATCCGTATTACTCTTGCCTTTATCATTATAACTATTATTATTATCCTTATTATTATTATTATTATCGCTATAACTGTTATTATTATTCTTGTTACTATTATTATTATCGCTATAACTGTTATTATTATTCTTATTACCATTGTTACTATCCGTATCACTCTTGTCTTTATCCATATAACTATTATTATTAATCCTTATTACTATTATTATTATCGCTATACCTGTTATTATTATCCTTATTACTATTATTATTATCGCTATAACTGTTATTATTATTCTTGCTACCATTATTATTATCCCTATTCCTCTTGTCTATATCCTTATAACTATTATTATTATTGCTATAACTGTTATTATTATTCTTGTTACTATTGTTACTCTCCGTATTACTCTTGCCTTTATCCTTAATACTATTATTATTATCCTTATTATTATTATTATTATCGCTATAACTGTTACTATTATTCTTGTTACTATTATTATTAACCCTATTCCTCTTGTATTTATCCTTATAACTATTATTATTATCGCTATAACTGTTATTATTATCCTTGATACTATTATTATTATCGCTATAACTGTTATTATTATCCTTAATACTATTATTATTATCGCTATAACTGTTATTGTTATTCTTGTTACTATTACTATTAACCGTATTCCTCTTGTCTTTATCCTTATAACTATTATTATTATCCTTATTACTATTATTATTATCATCGCTATAACTGTTATTATTATTCTTATTACTATTACTATTATCCCTATTCCTCTTGTCTTTATCCTTATAACTATTATTATTATCCTTATTATTATTATTATTATCGCTACAACTGTTATTATTATGCTTATTCTATTGTTACTATCCCTATTACTCTTGTCTATATCCTTACAACTATTATTATTATCCTTATTACTATTATTATTATCGCTATAACTGTTATTATTATTCATGTTACTATTATTACTGTCCGTATTACTCTTGCCTTTATCCTTAATACTATTATTAGTACCGCTATAACTGTTATTATTATCCTTAATACTATTATTATTATCGCTATAACTGTTATTATTATTCTTATTACTATTATTATTATCGCTTTAACTGTTATTATTATTCTTATTACTATTATTATTATCGCTATAACTGTTATTATTATTCTTATTACTATTACTATTATCCCTATTCCTCTTGTCTTTATCCTTATAACTATTATTATTATCCTTATCATTATTATTATTATTATCGCTATAACTGTTATTATTATCCTTATTACTATTGTTATTATCGCTATAACTGTTATTATTGTTCTTATTACTATTACTATTATCCCTATTCCTCTTGTCTTTATCCTTATAACTATTATTATTATCCTTATCATTATTATTATTATTATCGCTATAACTGTTATTATTATCCTTATTACTATTGCTATTATCGCTATAACTGTTATTATTATTCTTATTACTATTACTATTATCCCTATTCCACTTGTCTATATCCTTATAACTATTATTATTATCCTTATTACTATTATTATTATCGCTATAACTGTTATTATTATTCTTGTTACTATTGTTACTCTCCGTATTACTCTTGCCTTTATCCTTAATACTATTATTATTATCCTTATTATTATTATTATTATCGCTATAACTGTTACTATTATTCTTGTTACTATTATTATTATCCCTATTCCTCTTGTATTTATCCTTATAACTATTATTATTATCCTTATTATTATTATTATTATCGCTATAACTGTTATTATTATCCGTAATACTATTATTATTATCGCTATAACTGTTTTTATTATCCTTGATACTATTATTATTATCGCTATAACTGTTATTATTATCCTTAATACTATTATTATTATCGCTATAACTGTTATTATTATTCTTGTTACTATTGTTACTCTCCGTATTACTCTTGCCTTTATCCTTAATACTATTATTATTATCCTTATTATTATTATTATTATCGCTATAACTGTTACTATTATTCTTGTTACTATTATTATTATCCCTATTCCTCTTGTATTTATCCTTATAACTATTATTATTATCCTTATTATTATTATTATTATCGCTATAACTGTTATTATTATCCTTAATACTATTATTATTATCGCTATAACTGTTATTATTATCCTTGATACTATTATTATTATCGCTATAACTGTTATTATTATCCTTAATACTATTATTATTATCGCTATAACTGTTATTATTATTCTTGTTACTATTATTATTATCCCTATTCCTCTTGTCTTTCTCCTTATAACTATTATTATTATCCTTATTATTATTATTATTATCGCTATAACTGTTATTATTATCCTTATTACTATTGTTATTATTATTCTTATTACTATTACTATTATCCCTATTCCTCTTGTCTTTATCCTTATAACTATTATTATTATCCTCTTTATTATTATTATTATAGCTATAACTGTTATTATTATCCTTATTACTATTATTATTATCGCTATAACTGTTATTATTATGCTTATTCTATTGTTACTATCCCTATTACCCTTGTCTATATCCTTATAACTATTATTATTATCCTTATTACTATTATTATTATCGCTATAACTGTTATTATTATTCTTGTTACTATTATTACTGTCCGTATTACTCTTGCCTTTATCCTTAATACTATTATTATTATCGCTATAACTGTTATTATTATCCTTATTACTATTATTATTATCGCTATAACTGTTATTATTATGCTTATTCTATTGTTACTATCCCTATTACTCTTGTCTATATCCTTATAACTATTATTATTATCCTTATTACTGTTATTATTATCGCTATAACTGTTATTATTATTCTTGTTACTATTATTACTGTCCGTATTACTCTTGCCTTTATCCTTAATACTATTATTATTATCGCTATAACTGTTATTATTATTCTTGTTACTATTATTGTTATCCGTATTACTCTTTTCTTTCTCCTTATAACTATTATTATTATCGCTATAACTGTTATTATTATCCTTAATACTATTATTATTATCGCTATAACTGTTATTATTATTCTTGTTACTATTATTATTATCCCTATTCCTCTTGTCTTTCTCCTTATAACTATTATTATTATCCTTATTATTATTATTATTATCGCTATAACTGTTATTATTATCCTTATTACTATTGTTATTATTATTCTTATTACTATTACTATTATCCCTATTCCTCTTGTCTTTATCCTTATAACTATTATTATTATCCTCTTTATTATTATTATTATAGCTATAACTGTTATTATTATCCTTATTACTATTATTATTATCGCTATAACTGTTATTATTATGCTTATTCTATTGTTACTATCCCTATTACCCTTGTCTATATCCTTATAACTATTATTATTATCCTTATTACTATTATTATTATCGCTATAACTGTTATTATTATTCTTGTTACTATTATTACTGTCCGTATTACTCTTGCCTTTATCCTTAATACTATTATTATTATCGCTATAACTGTTATTATTATCCTTATTACTATTATTATTATCGCTATAACTGTTATTATTATGCTTATTCTATTGTTACTATCCCTATTACTCTTGTCTATATCCTTATAACTATTATTATTATCCTTATTACTGTTATTATTATCGCTATAACTGTTATTATTATTCTTGTTACTATTATTACTGTCCGTATTACTCTTGCCTTTATCCTTAATACTATTATTATTATCGCTATAACTGTTATTATTATTCTTGTTACTATTATTGTTATCCGTATTACTCTTTTCTTTCTCCTTATAACTATTATTATTATCGCTATAACTGTTATTATTATCCTTAATACTATTATTATTATCGCTATAACTGTTATTATTATTCCTATTACTATTATTATTATCGCTTTAACTGTTATTATTATTCTTATTACTATTATTATTATCGCTATAACTGTTATTATTATCCTTATTACTATTATTATTATCGCTATAACTGTTATTATTATGCTTATTCTATTGTTACTATCCGTATTACTCTTGCCTTTATCCTTATAACTATTATTATTATCGCTAAAACTGTTATTATTATCCTTAATACTATTATTATTATCGCTATAACTGTTATTATTATCCTTATTACTATTATTATTATCGCTATAACTGTTATTATTATGCTTATTCTATTGTTACTATCCGTATTACTCTTGCCTTTATCCTTATAACTATTATTATTATCGCTAAAACTGTTATTATTATCCTTAATACTATTATTATTATCGCTATAACTGTTATTATTATCCTTATTACTATTATTATTATCGCTATAACTGTTATTATTATGCTTATTCTACTGTTACTATCTCTATTCCTTTTGTCTTTATCCTTATAACTATTATCATTATCCTTATGACTATTATTATTATCGCTATAACTGTTATTATTATTTTTGTTACTATTATTACTGTCCGTATTACTCTTGCCTTTATCCTTAGTACTATTATTATTATCGCTATAACTGTTATTATTATTCTTGTTACTATTATTATTATCCCTATTCCTCTTGTCATTCTCCTTATAACTATTATTATAATCGCTATAACTGTTATTATTATCCTTAATACTATTATTATTATCGCTATAACTGTTACTATTATTCTTGTTACTATTATTATTATCCCTATTCCTCTTGTCTTTCTCCTTATAACTATTATTATTATCCTTATTATTATTATTATTATTATCGCTATAACTGTTATTATTATTCTTATTACTATTACTATTAACCGTGTTTCTCTTGTCTTTATCCTTATAACTATTATTATTATACTTATTATTATTATTATTATCGCTATAACTGTTATTATTATGCTTATTCTATTGTTACTATCTCTATTACTCTTGTCTTTATCCTTATAACTATTATCATTATCCTTATGACTATTATTATTATCGCTATAACTGTTATTATTATTTTTGTTACTATTATTACTGTCCGTATTACTCTTGCCTTTATCATTAGTACTATTATTATTATCGCTATAACTGTTATTATTATTCTTGTTCCTATTATTATTATCCCTATTCCTCTTGTCTTTCTCCTTATAACTATTATTATAATCGCTATAACTGTTGTTATTATTCTTATTACTATTATTATTATCGCTATAACTGTTATTATTATGCTTATTCTATTGTTACTATCCGTATTACTCTTGCCTTTATCATTATAACTATTATTATTATCCTTATTATTATTATTATTATCGCTATAACTGTTATTATTATGCTTATTCTATTGTTACTATCTCTATTACTCTTGTCTTTCTCCTTGTAACTATTATTATTATCCTTAATATTATTATTATTATCGCTATAACTGTTACTATTATTCTTGTTACTATTATTATTATCCCTATTCCTCTTGTCTTTCTCCTTATAACTATTATTATTATCCTTATTATTATTATTATTATCGCTATAACTGTTATTATTATTCTTGTTACTATTATTATTATCGCTATAACTGTTATTATTATTCTTATTACCATTGTTACTATCCGTATCACTCTTGTCTTTATCCATATAACTATTATTATTAATCCTTATTACTATTATTATTATCGCTATACCTGTTATTATTATCCTTATTACTATTATTATTATCGCTATAACTGTTATTATTATCCTTAATGCTATTATTATTATCGCTATAACTGTTATTATTATCCTTGATACTATTATTATTATCGCTATAACTGTTATTATTATCCTTAATACTATTATTATTGTCGCTATAACTGTTATTATTATTCTTATTACTATTACTATTAACCGTATTCCTCGTGTCTTTATCCTTATAACTATTATTATTATACTTATTATTATTATTATTATCGCTATAACTGTTATTATTATGCTTATTCTACTGTTACTATCTCTATTCCTTTTGTCTTTATCCTTATAACTATTATCATTATCCTTATGACTATTATTATTATCGCTATAACTGTTATTATTATTTTTGTTACTATTATTACTGTCCGTATTACTCTTGCCTTTATCCTTAGTACTATTATTATTATCGCTATAACTGTTATTATTATTCTTGTTACTATTATTATTATCCCTATTCCTCTTGTCATTCTCCTTATAACTATTATTATAATCGCTATAACTGTTATTATTATCCTTAATACTATTATTATTATCGCTATAACTGTTACTATTATTCTTGTTACTATTATTATTATCCCTATTCCTCTTGTCTTTCTCCTTATAACTATTATTATTATCCTTATTATTATTATTATTATTATCGCTATAACTGTTATTATTATTCTTATTACTATTACTATTAACCGTGTTTCTCTTGTCTTTATCCTTATAACTATTATTATTATACTTATTATTTTTATTATTATCGCTATAACTGTTATTATTATGCTTATTCTATTGTTACTATCTCTATTACTCTTGTCTTTATCCTTATAACTATTATCATTATCCTTATGACTATTATTATTATCGCTATAACTGTTATTATTATTTTTGTTACTATTATTACTGTCCGTATTACTCTTGCCTTTATCATTAGTACTATTATTATTATCGCTATAACTGTTATTATTATTCTTGTTCCTATTATTATTATCCCTATTCCTCTTGTCTTTCTCCTTATAACTATTATTATAATCGCTATAACTGTTGTTATTATTCTTATTACTATTATTATTATCGCTATAACTGTTATTATTATGCTTATTCTATTGTTACTATCCGTATTACTCTTGCCTTTATCATTATAACTATTATTATTATCCTTATTATTATTATTATTATCGCTATAACTGTTATTATTATGCTTATTCTATTGTTACTATCTCTATTACTCTTGTCTTTCTCCTTGTAACTATTATTATTATCCTTAATATTATTATTATTATCGCTATAACTGTTACTATTATTCTTGTTACTATTATTATTATCCCTATTCCTCTTGTCTTTCTCCTTATAACTATTATTATTATCCTTATTATTATTATTATTATCGCTATAACTGTTATTATTATTCTTGTTACTATTATTATTATCGCTATAACTGTTATTATTATTCTTATTACCATTGTTACTATCCGTATCACTCTTGTCTTTATCCATATAACTATTATTATTAATCCTTATTACTATTATTATTATCGCTATACCTGTTATTATTATCCTTATTACTATTATTATTATCGCTATAACTGTTATTATTATCCTTAATACTATTATTATTATCGCTATAACTGTTATTATTATCCTTGATACTATTATTATTATCGCTATAACTGTTATTATTATCCTTAATACTATTATTATTATCGCTATAACTGTTATTATTATTCTTATTACTATTACTATTAACCGTATTCCTCGTGTCTTTATCCTTATAACTATTATTATTATCCTCTTTATTTTTATTATTATCGCTATAACTGTTATTATTAACCTTATTACTATTATTATTATCGCTATAACTGTTATTATTATGCTTATTCTATTGTTACTATCCCTATTACTCTTGTCTATATCCTTATAACTATTATTATTATCCTTATTACTATTATTATTATCGCTATAACTGTTATTATTATTCATGTTACTATTATTACTGTCCGTATTACTCTTGCCTTTATCCTTAATACTATTATTATTATCGCTATAACTGTTATTATTATTCTTGTTACTATTATTACTGTCCGTATTACTCTTGCCTTTATCCTTAATACTATTATTATTATCGCTATAACTGTTATTATTATCCTTATTATTATTATTATTATCGCTATAACTGTTATTATTATTCTTATTACTATTAGTATTATCCCTATTCCTCTTGTCTTTATCCTTATAACTATTATTATTATCCCCTTTATTATTATTATTATCGCTATAACTGTTATTATTATCCTTATTACTATTATTATTATCGCTATAACTGTTATTATTATGCTTATTCTATTGTTACTATCCCTATTACTCTTGTCTATATCCTTATAACTATTATTATTATCCTTATTACTATTATTATTATCGCTATAACTGTTATTATTATTCTTGTTACTATTATTACTGTCCGTATTACTCTTGCCTTTATCCTTAATACTATTATTATTATCGCTATAACTGTTATTATTATTCTTGTTACTATTATTATTATCCCTATTCCTCTTGTCTTTCTCCTTATAACTATTATTATTATTGCTATAACTGTTATTATTATCCTTAATACTATTATTATTATCGCTGTAACTGTTATTATTATGCTTATTCTACTGTTACTATCTCTATTCCTCTTGTCTTTATCCTTATAACTATTATTATTATCCTTATTACTATTATTATTATGGCTATAACTGTTATTATTATGCTTATTCTATTGTTACTATCCCTATTACTCTTGTCTATATCCTTATAACTATTATTATTATCCTTATTACTATTATTATTATCGCTATAACTGTTATTATTATTCATGTTACTATTATTACTGTCCGTATTACTCTTGCCTTTATCCTTAATACTATTATTAGTACCGCTATAACTGTTATTATTATTCTTGTTACTATTATTACTGTCCGTATTACTCTTGCCTTTATCCTTAATACTATTATTTTTATCGCTATAACTGTTATTATTATTTTTGTTACTATTATTACTGTCCGTATTACTCTTGCCTTTATCATTAGTACTATTATTATTATCGCTATAACTGTTGTTATTATTCTTGTTCCTATTATTATTATCCCTATTCCTCTTGTCTTTCTCCTTATAACTATTATTATAATCGCTATAACTGTTGTTATTATTCTTATTACTATTATTATTATCGCTATAACTGTTATTATTATGCTTATTCTATTGTTACTATCCGTATTACTCTTGCCTTTATCATTATAACTATTATTATTATCCTTATTATTATTATTATTATCGCTATAACTGTTATTATTATGCTTATTCTATTGTTACTATCTCTATTACTCTTGTCTTTCTCCTTATAACTATTATTATTATCCTTATTATTATTATTATTATCGCTATAACTGTTATTATTATTCTTGTTACTATTATTATTATCGCTATAACTGTTATTATTATTCTTATTACCATTGTTACTATCCGTATCACTCTTGTCTTTATCCATATAACTATTATTATTAATCCTTATTACTATTATTATTATCGCTATACCTGTTATTATTATCCTTATTACTATTATTATTATCGCTATAACTGTTATTATTATCCTTAATACTATTATTATTATCGCTATAACTGTTATTATTATCCTTGATACTATTATTATTATCGCTATAACTGTTATTATTATCCTTAATACTATTATTATTATCGCTATAACTGTTATTATTATTCTTATTACTATTACTATTAACCGTATTCCTCGTGTCTTTATCCTTATAACTATTATTATTATCCTCTTTATTTTTATTATTATCGCTATAACTGTTATTATTAACCTTATTACTATTATTATTATCGCTATAACTGTTATTATTATGCTTATTCTATTGTTACTATCCCTATTACTCTTGTCTATATCCTTATAACTATTATTATTATCCTTATTACTATTATTATTATCGCTATAACTGTTATTATTATTCATGTTACTATTATTACTGTCCGTATTACTCTTGCCTTTATCCTTAATACTATTATTATTATCGCTATAACTGTTATTATTATTCTTGTTACTATTATTACTGTCCGTATTACTCTTGCCTTTATCCTTAATACTATTATTATTATCGCTATAACTGTTATTATTATCCTTATTATTATTATTATTATCGCTATAACTGTTATTATTATCCTTATTATTATTATTATTATCGCTATAACTGTTATTATTATTCTTATTACTATTACTATTATCCCTATTCCTCTTGTCTTTATCCTTATAACTATTATTATTATCCCCTTTATTATTATTATTATCGCTATAACTGTTATTATTATCCTTATTACTATTATTATTATCGCTATAACTGTTATTATTATGCTTATTCTATTGTTACTATTCCTATTACTCTTGTCTATATCCTTATAACTATTATTATTGTCCTTATTACTATTATTATTATCGCTATAACTGTTATTATTATTCTTGTTACTATTATTACTGTCCGTATTCCTCTTGCCTTTATCCTTAATACTATTATTTTTATCGCTATAACTGTTATTATTATCCTTAATACTATTATTATTATCGCTATAACTGTTATTATTATTCTTATTACTATTACTATTAACCGTATTCCTCGTGTCTTTATCCTTATAACTATTATTATTATCCTCTTTATTTTTATTATTATCGCTATAACTGTTATTATTAACCTTATTACTATTATTATTATCGCTATAACTGTTATTATTATGCTTATTCTATTGTTACTATCCCTATTACTCTTGTCTATATCCTTATAACTATTATTATTATCCTTATTACTATTATTATTATCGCTATAACTGTTATTATTATTCATGTTACTATTATTACTGTCCGTATTACTCTTGCCTTTATCCTTAATACTATTATTATTATCGCTATAACTGTTATTATTATTCTTGTTACTATTATTACTGTCCGTATTACTCTTGCCTTTATCCTTAATACTATTATTATTATCGCTATAACTGTTATTATTATCCTTATTATTATTATTATTATCGCTATAACTGTTATTATTATTCTTATTACTATTACTATTATCCCTATTCCTCTTGTCTTTATCCTTATAACTATTATTATTATCCCCTTTATTATTATTATTATCGCTATAACTGTTATTATTATCCTTATTACTATTATTATTATCGCTATAACTGTTATTATTATGCTTATTCTATTGTTACTATTCCTATTACTCTTGTCTATATCCTTATAACTATTATTATTGTCCTTATTACTATTATTATTATCGCTATAACTGTTATTATTATTCTTGTTACTATTATTACTGTCCGTATTCCTCTTGCCTTTATCCTTAATGCTATTATTTTTATCGCTATAACTGTTATTATTATTTTTGTTACTATTATTACTGTCCGTATTACTCTTGCCTTTATCATTAGTAGTATTATTATTATCGCTATAACTGTTATTATTATTCTTGTTCCTATTATTATTATCCCTATTCCTCTTGTCTTTCTCCTTATAACTATTATTATAATCGCTATAACTGTTGTTATTATTCTTATTACTATTATTATTATCGCTATAACTGTTATTATTATGCTTATTCTATTGTTACTATCCGTATTACTCTTGCCTTTATCATTATAACTATTATTATTATCCTTATTATTATTATTATTATCGCTATAACTGTTATTATTATGCTTATTCTATTGTTACTATCTCTATTACTCTTGTCTTTCTCCTTATAACTATTATTATTATCCTTAATATTATTATTATTATCGCTATAACTGTTACTATTATTCTTGTTACTATTATTATTATCCCTATTCCTCTTGTCTTTCTCCTTATAACTATTATTATTATCCTTATTATTATTATTATTATCGCTATAACTGTTATTATTATTCTTGTTCCTATTATTATTATCGCTATAACTGTTATTATTATTCTTATTACCATTGTTACTATCCGTATCACTCTTGTCTTTATCCATATAACTATTATTATTAATCCTTATTACTATTATTATTATCGCTATACCTGTTATTATTATCCTTATTACTATTATTATTATCGCTATAACTGTTATTATTATCCTTAATACTATTATTATTATCGCTATAACTGTTATTATTATCCTTAATACTATTATTATTATCGCTATAACTGTTATTATTATTCTTATTACTATTACTATTAACCGTATTCCTCGTGTCTTTATCCTTATAACTATTATTATTATCCTCTTTATTTTTATTATTATCGCTATAACTGTTATTATTAACCTTATTACTATTATTATTATTGCTATAACTGTTATTATTATGCTTATTCTATTGTTACTATCCCTATTACTCTTGTCTATATCCTTATAACTATTATTATTATCCTTATTACTATTATTATTATCGCTATAACTGTTATTATTATTCATGTTACTATTATTACTGTCCGTATTACTCTTGCCTTTATCCTTAATACTATTATTATTATCGCTATAACTGTTATTATTATTCTTGTTACTATTATTACTGTCCGTATTACTCTTGCCTTTATCCTTAATACTATTATTATTATCGCTATAACTGTTATTATTATCCTTATTATTATTATTATTATCGCTATAACTGTTATTATTATTCTTATTACTATTAGTATTATCCCTATTCCTCTTGTCTTTATCCTTATAACTATTATTATTATCCCCTTTATTATTATTATTATCGCTATAACTGTTATTATTATCCTTATTACTATTATTATTATCGCTATAACTGTTATTATTATGCTTATTCTATTGTTACTATCCCTATTACTCTTGTCTATATCCTTATAACTATTATTATTATCCTTATTACTATTATTATTATTGCTATAACTGTTATTATTATTCTTGTTACTATTATTACTGTCCGTATTACTCTTGCCTTTATCCTTAATACTATTATTATTATCGCTATAACTGTTATTATTATTCTTGTTACTATTATTATTATCCCTATTCCTCTTGTCTTTCTCCTTATAACTATTATTATTATCGCTATAACTGTTATTATTATCCTTAATACTATTATTATTATCGCTGTAACTGTTATTATTATGCTTATTCTACTGTTACTATCTCTATTCCTCTTGTCTTTATCCTTATAACTATTATTATTATCCTTATTACTATTATTATTATGGCTATAACTGTTATTATTATGCTTATTCTATTGTTACTATCCCTATTACTCTTGTCTATATCCTTATAACTATTATTATTATCCTTATTACTATTATTATTATCGCTATAACTGTTATTATTATTCATGTTACTATTATTACTGTCCGTATTACTCTTGCCTTTATCCTTAATACTATTATTAGTACCGCTATAACTGTTATTATTATCCTTAATACTATTATTATTATCGCTATAACTGTTATTATTATCCTTATTACTATTATTATTATCGCTATAACTGTTATTATTATGCTTATTCTATTGTTACTATCCGTATTACTCTTGCCTTTATCCTTATAACTATTATTATTATCGCTAAAACTGTTATTATTATCCTTAATACTATTATTATTATCGCTATAACTGTTATTATTATCCTTATTACTATTATTATTATCGCTATAACTGTTATTATTATTCTTGTTCCTATTATTATTATCCCTATTCCTCTTGTCTTTCTCCTTATAACTATTATTATAATCGCTATAACTGTTGTTATTATTCTTATTACTATTATTATTATCGCTATAACTGTTATTATTATGCTTATTCTATTGTTACTATCCGTATTACTCTTGCCTTTATCATTATAACTATTATTATTATCCTTATTATTATTATTATTATCGGTATAACTGTTATTATTATCCTTATTACTATTATTATTATCGCTATAACTGTTATTATTATGCTTATTCTATTGTTACTATCTCTATTACTCTTGTCTTTCTCCTTATAACTATTATTATTATCCTTAATATTATTATTATTATCGCTATAACTGTTACTATTATTCTTGTTACTATTATTATTATCCCTATTCCTCTTGTCTTTCTCCTTATAACTATTATTATTATCCTTATTATTATTATTATTATCGCTATAACTGCTATTATTATTCTTGTTACTATTATTATTATCGCTATAACTGTTATTATTATTCTTATTACCATTGTTACTATCCGTATCACTCTTGTCTTTATCCATATAACTATTATTATTAATCCTTATTACTATTATTATTATCGCTATACCTGTTATTATTATCCTTATTACTATTATTATTATCGCTATAACTGTTATTATTATCCTTAATACTATTATTATTATCGCTATAACTGTTATTATTATCCTTGATACTATTATTATTATCGCTATAACTGTTATTATTATTCTTATTACTATTACTATTAACCGTATTCCTCTTGTCTTTATCCTTATAACTATTATTATTATCCTTATTATTATTATTATTATTATCGCTATAACTGTTATTATTATCCTTATTACTATTATTATTATCGCTATAACTGTTATTATTATTCATGTTACTATTATTACTGTCCGTATTACTCTTGCCTTTATCCTTAATACTATTATTATTATCGCTATAACTGTTATTATTATTCTTGTTACTATTATTACTGTCCGTATTACTCTTGCCTTTATCCTTAATACTATTATTATTATCGCTATAACTGTTATTATTATCCTTATTATTATTATTATTATCGCTATAACTGTTATTATTATTCTTATTACTATTAGTATTATCCCTATTCCTCTTGTCTTTATCCTTATAACTATTATTATTATCCCCTTTATTATTATTATTATCGCTATAACTGTTATTATTATCCTTATTACTATTATTATTATCGCTATAACTGTTATTATTATGCTTATTCTATTGTTACTATCCCTATTACTCTTGTCTATATCCTTATAACTATTATTATTATCCTTATTACTATTATTATTATCGCTATAACTGTTATTATTATTCTTGTTACTATTATTACTGTCCGTATTACTCTTGCCTTTATCCTTAATACTATTATTATTATCGCTATAACTGTTATTATTATTCTTGTTACTATTATTATTATCCCTATTCCTCTTGTCTTTCTCCTTATAACTATTATTATTATCGCTATAACTGTTATTATTATCCTTAATACTATTATTATTATCGCTGTAACTGTTATTATTATGCTTATTCTACTGTTACTATCTCTATTCCTCTTGTCTTTATCCTTATAACTATTATTATTATCCTTATTACTATTATTATTATGGCTATAACTGTTATTATTATGCTTATTCTATTGTTACTATCCCTATTACTCTTGTCTATATCCTTATAACTATTATTATTATCCTTATTACTATTATTATTATCGCTATAACTGTTATTATTATTCATGTTACTATTATTACTGTCCGTATTACTCTTGCCTTTATCCTTAATACTATTATTAGTACCGCTATAACTGTTATTATTATGCTTATTCTATTGTTACTATCCGTATTACTCTTGCCTTTATCCTTATAACTATTATTATTATCGCTAAAACTGTTATTATTATCCTTAATACTATTATTATTATCGCTATAACTGTTATTATTATCCTTATTACTATTATTATTATCGCTATAACTGTTATTATTATTCTTGTTCCTATTATTATTATCCCTATTCCTCTTGTCTTTCTCCTTATAACTATTATTATAATCGCTATAACTGTTGTTATTATTCTTATTACTATTATTATTATCGCTATAACTGTTATTATTATGCTTATTCTATTGTTACTATCCGTATTACTCTTGCCTTTATCATTATAACTATTATTATTATCCTTATTATTATTATTATTATCGGTATAACTGTTATTATTATCCTTATTACTATTATTATTATCGCTATAACTGTTATTATTATGCTTATTCTATTGTTACTATCTCTATTACTCTTGTCTTTCTCCTTATAACTATTATTATTATCCTTAATATTATTATTATTATCGCTATAACTGTTACTATTTATTCTTGTTACTATTATTATTATCCCTATTCCTCTTGTCTTTCTCCTTATAACTATTATTATTATGCTTATTACTATTATTATTATCGCTATAACTGTTATTATTATTCATGTTACTATTATTACTGTCCGTATTACTCTTGCCATTATCCTTAATACTATTATTATTATCCTTATTATTATTATTATTATCGCTATAACTGTTATTATTATCCCTTAATACTATTATTATTATCGCTGTAACTGTTATTATTATTCTGATTACTATTATTATTATCGCTTTAACTGTTATTATTATTCTTATTACTATTATTATTATCGCTATAACTGTTATTATTATTCTTATTACTATTACTATTATCCCTATTCCTCTTGTCTTTATCCTTATAACTATTATTATTATCCTTATTATTATTATTATTATTATCGCTATAACTGTTATTATTATCCTTATTACTATTATTATTATCTCTATAACTGTTATTATTATTCTTGTTACTATTACTATTATCCCTATTCCTCTTGTCTTTATCCTTATAACTATTATTATTATCCTCTTTATTTTTATATTATCGCTATAACTGTTATTATTATCCTTATTACTATTATTATTATCGCTATAACTGTTATTATTATGCTTATTCTATTGTTACTATCCCTATTACTCTTGTCTATATCCTTATAACTATTATTATTATCCTTATTACTATTATTATTATCGCTATAACTGTTATTATTATTCTTGTTACTATTATTACTGTCCGTATTGCGCTTGCCTTTATCCTTAATACTATTATTATTATCGCTATAACTGTTATTATTATTCTTATTACTATTACTATTATCCCCATTCCTCTTGTCTTTATCCTTATAACTAATATTATTATCCTTATTATTATTATTATTATCGCTATAACTGTTATTATTATCCTTATTACTATTATTATTATCGCTATAACTGTTATTATTATGCTTATTCTATTGTTACTATCCCTATTACTCTTGTCTATATCCTTATAACTATTATTATTATCCTTATTACTATTATTATTATCGCTATAACTGTTATTATTATTCTTGTTACTATTATTACTGTCCGTATTGCGCTTGCCTTATCCTTAATACTATTATTATTATCGCTATAACTGTTATTATTATTCTTATTACTATTACTATTATCCCCATTCCTCTTGTCTTTATCCTTATAACTAATATTATTATCCTTATTATTATTATTATTATCGCTATAACTGTTATTATTATCCTTATTACTATTATTATTATCGCTATAACTGTTATTATTATTCTTGTTACTATTACTATTATCCCTATTCCTCTTGTCTTATCCTTATAACTATTATTATTATCCTCTTTATTTTTATTATTATCGCTATAACTGTTATTATTATCCTTATTACTATTATTATTATCGCTATAACTGTTATTATTATGCTTATTCTATTGTTACTATCCCTATTACTCTTGTCTATATCCTTATAACTATTATTATTATCCTTATTACTATTATTATTATCGCTATAACTGTTATTATTATTCTTGTTACTATTATTACTGTCCGTATTGCGCTTGCCTTTATCCTTAATACTATTATTATTATCGCTATAACTGTTATTATTATCTTTATTACTATTATTATTATCGCTATATCTGTTATTATTATTCTTATTACTATTACTATTATCCCCATTCCTCTTGTCTTTATCCTTATAACTATTATTATTATCCTTATTATTATTATTATTATTATCGCTATAACTGTTATTATTATCCTTATTACTATTATTATTATCTCTATAACTGTTATTATTATTCTTGTTACTATTACTATTATCCCTATTCCTCTTGTCTTTATCCTTATAACTATTATTATTATCCTCTTTATTTTTATTATTATCGCTATAACTGTTATTATTATCCTTATTACTATTATTATTATCGCTATAACTGTTATTATTATGCTTATTCTATTGTTACTATCCCTATTACTCTTGTCTATATCCTTATAACTATTATTATTATCCTTATTACTATTATTATTATCGCTATAACTGTTATTATTATTCTTGTTACTATTATTACTGTCCGTATTGCGCTTGCCTTTATCCTTAATACTATTATTATTATCGCTATAACTGTTATTATTATCTTTATTACTATTATTATTATCGCTATATCTGTTATTATTATTCTTATTACTATTACTATTATCCCCATTCCTCTTGTCTTTATCCTTATAACTATTATTATTATCCTTATTATTATATTATTATCGCTATAACTGTTATTATTATCCTTATTACTATTATTATTATCGCTATAACTGTTATTATTATGCTTATTCTATTGTTACTATCCGTATTACTCTTGCCTTGATCCTTATAACTATTATTATTATCGCTAAAACTGTTATTATTATCCTTAATACTATTATTATTATCGCTATAACTGTTATTATTATCCTTATTACTATTATTATTATCGCTATAACTGTTATTATTATGCTTATTCTACTGTTACTATCTCTATTCCTTTTGTCTTTATCCTTATAACTATTATCATTATCCTTATGACTATTATTATTATCGCTATAACTGTTATTATTATTCTTGTTACTATTATTATTATCCCTATTCCTCTTGTCATTCTCCTTATAACTATTATTATAATCGCTATAACTGTTATTATTATTCTTATTACTATTATTATTATTGCTATAACTGTTATTATTATGCTTATTCTATTGTTACTATCCGTATTACTCTTGCCTTTATCATTATAACTATTATTATTTTCCTTATTATTATTATTATTATCGCTATAACTGTTATTATTATCCTTATCACTATTATTATTATCGCTATAACTGTTATTATTATGCTTATTCTACTGTTACTATCTCTATTACTCTTGTCTTTCTCCTTATAACTATTATTATTATCATTATTATTTTTATTATTATCGCTATAACTGTTACTATTATCCTATTATCCTTGATACTATTATTATTATCGCTATAACTGTTATTATATTCTTATTACTATTACTATTAACCGTATTCCTCTTGTCTTTATCCTTATAACTATTATTATTATCCTTATTATTATTATTATTATCGCTATAACTGTTATTATTATCCTTATACTATTATTATTATCGCTATACTGTTATATATTCATGTTACTATTATTACTGTCCGTATTACTCTTGCCTTTATCCTTAATACTATTATTATTATCGCTATAACTGTTATTATTATTCTTGTTACTATTATTACTGTCCGTATTACTCTTGCCTTTATCCTTAATACTATTATTATTATCGCTATAACTGTTATTGTTATCCTTATTATTATTATTATTATCGCTATAACTGTTATTATTATTCTTATTACTATTAGTATTATCCCTATTCCTCTTGTCTTTATCCTTATAACTATTATTATTATCCCCTTTATTATTATTATTATCGCTATAACTGTTATTATTATCCTTATTACTATTATTATTATCGCTATAACTGTTATTATTATGCTTATTCTATTGTTACTATCCCTATTACTCTTGTCTATATCCTTATAACTATCATTATTATCCTTATTACTATTATTATTATCGCTATAACTGTTATTATTATTCTTGTTACTATTATTACTGTCCGTATTACTCTTGGCTTTATCCTTAATACTATTATTATTATCGCTATAACTGTTATTATTATTCTTGTTACTATTATTGTTATCCGTATTACTCTTTTCTTTCTCCTTATAACTATTATTATTATCGCTATAACTGTTATTATTATCCTTAATACTATTATTATTATCGCTATAACTGTTATTATTATTCCTATTACTATTATTATTATCGCTTTAACTGTTATTATTATTCTTATTACTATTATTATTATCGCTATAACTGTTATTATTATTCTTATTACTATTACTATTATCGCTATAACTGTTATTATCATGCTTATTCTATTGTTACTATCCCTATTACTCTTGTCTATATCCTTATAACTATTATTATTATCCTTATTACTATTATTATTATCGCTATAACTGTTATTATTATTCATGTTACTATTATTACTGTCCGTATTACTCTTGCCTTTATCCTTAATACTATTATTATTATCGCTATAACTGTTATTATTATTCTTGTTACTATTATTATTATCCCTATTCCTCTTGTCTTTCTCCTTATAACTATTATTATTATCGCTATAACTGTTATTATTATCCTTAATACTATTATTATTATCGCTGTAACTGTTATTATTATTCTGATTACTATTATTATTATCGCTTTAACTGTTATTATTATTCTTATTACTATTATTATTATCGCTATAACTGTTATTATTATTCTTATTACTATTACTATTATCCCTATTCCTCTTGTCTTTATCCTTAATACTATTATTATTATCCTTATTATTATTATTATTATCGCTATAACTGTTATTATTATCCTTATTACTATTATTATTATCGCTATAACTGTTATTATTATGCTTATTCTATTGTTACTATCCCTATTACTCTTGTCTATATCCTTATAACTATTATTATTATCCTTATTACTATTATTATTATCGCTATAACTGTTATTATTATTCATGTTACTATTATTACTGTCCGTATTACTCTTGCCTTTATCCTTAATACTATTATTATTATCGCTATAACTGTTATTATTATTCTTGTTACTATTATTATTATCCCTATTCCTCTTGTCTTTCTCCTTATAACTATTATTATTATCGCTATAACTGTTATTATTATCCTTAATACTATTATTATTATCGCTGTAACTGTTATTATTATTCTGATTACTATTATTATTATCGCTTTAACTGTTATTATTATTCTTATTACTATTATTATTATCGCTATAACTGTTATTATTATTCTTATTACTATTACTATTATCCCTATTCCTCTTGTCTTTATCCTTATAACTATTATTATTATCCTTATTATTATTATTATTATTATCGCTATAACTGTTATTATTATCCTTATTACTATTATTATTATCGCTATAACTGTTATTATTATGCTTATTCTATTGTTACTATCCCTATTACTCTTGTCTATATCCTTATAACTATTATTATTATCCTTATTACTATTATTATTATCGCTATAACTGTTATTATTATTCTTGTTACTATTATTACTGTCCGTATTGCGCTTGCCTTTATCCTTAATACTATTATTATTATCGCTGTAACTGTTATTATTATCCTTATTACTATTATTATTATCGCTATAACTGTTATTATTATTCTTATTACTATTATTATTATCGCTTTAACTGTTATTATTATTCTTATTACTATTATTATTATCGCTTTAACTGTTATTATTATTCTTATTACTATTATTATTATCGCTATAACTGTTATTATTATGCTTATTCTATTGTTACTATCCGTATTACTCTTGCCTTTATCATTATGACTATTATTATTATCCTTAGTATTATTATTATTATCGGTATAACTGTTATTATTATCCTTATTACTATTATTATTATCGCTATAACTGTTATTATTATGCTTATTCTATTGTTACTATCTCTATTACTCTTGTCTTTCTCCTTATAACTGTTATTATTATCCTTAATATTATTATTATTATCGCTATAACTGTTACTATTATTCTTGTTACTATTATTATTATCCCTATTCCTCTTGTCTTTCTCCTTATAACTATTATTATTATCGTTATTATTATTATTATTATCACTATAACTGTTATTATTATCCTTAATACTATTATTATTATCGCTATAACTGTTATTATTATCCTTGATACTATTATTATTATCGCTATAACTGTTATTATTATCCTTAATACTATTATTATTATCGCTATAACTGTTATTGTTATTCTTGTTACTATTACTATTAACCGTATTCCTCTTGTCTTTATCCTTATAACTATTATTATTATCCTTATTACTATTATTATTATCATCGCTATAACTGTTATTATTATTCTTATTACTATTACTATTATCCCTATTCCTCTTGTCTTTATCCTTATAACTATTATTATTATCCTCTTTATTATTATTATTATCGCTATAACTGTTATTATTATCCTTATTACTATTATTATTATCGCTATAACTGTTATTATTATGCTTATTCTACTGTTACTATCCCTATTCCTCTTGTCTTTATCCTTATAACTATTATTATTATCCTTATTATTATTATTATTATCGCTACAACTGTTATTATTATCCTTATTACTATTATTATTATCGCTATAACTGTTATTATTATGCTTATTCTATTGTTACTATCCCTATTACTCTTGTCTATATCCTTATAACTATTATTATTATCCTTATTACTATTATTATTATCGCTATAACTGTTATTATTATTCATGTTACTATTATTACTGTCCGTATTACTCTTGCCTTTATCCTTAATACTATTATTAGTACCGCTATAACTGTTATTATTATCCTTAATACTATTATTATTATCGCTATAACTGTTATTATTATTCTTATTACTATTATTATTATCGCTTTAACTGTTATTATTATTCTTATTACTATTATTATTATCGCTATAACTGTTATTATTATTCTTATTACTATTACTATTATCCCTATTCCTCTTGTCTTTATCCTTATAACTATTATTATTATCCTTATTATTATTATCATTATTATCGCTATAACTGTTATTATTATCCTTATTATTATACTATTGTTATTATCGCTATAACTGTTATTATTATTCTTATTACTATTACTATTATCCCTATTCCTCTTGTCTTTATCCTTATAACTATTATTATTATCCTCTTTATTATTATTATTATCGATATAACTGTTATTATTATCCTTATTACTATTATTATTATCGCTATAACTGTTATTATTATGCTTATTCTATTGTTACTATCCGTATTACTCTTGCCTTTATCCTTATAACTATTATTATTATCGCTAAAACTGTTATTATTATCCTTAATACTATTATTATTATCGCTATAACTGTTATTATTATCCTTATTACTATTATTATTATCGCTATAACTGTTATTATTATGCTTATTACTATTATTATTATCCTTATAACTATTATCATTATCCTTATGACTGTTATTATTATCGCTATAACTGTTATTATTATTTTTGTTACTATTATTACTGTCCGTATTACTCTTGCCTTTATCCTTAGTACTATTATTATTATCGCTATAACTGTTATTATTATTCTTGTTCCTATTATTATTATCCCTATTCCTCTTGTCTTTCTCCTTATAACTATTATTATAATCGCTATAACTGTTGTTATTATTCTTATTACTATTATTATTATCGCTATAACTGTTATTATTATGCTTATTCTATTGTTACTATCCGTATTACTCTTGCCTTTATCATTATGACTATTATTATTATCCTTATTATTATTATTATTATCGGTATAACTGTTATTATTATCCTTATTACTATTATTATTATCGCTATAACTGTTATTATTATGCTTATTCTATTGTTACTATCTCTATTACTCTTGTCTTTCTCCTTATAACTATTATTATTATCCTTAATATTATTATTATTATCGCTATAACTGTTACTATTATTCTTGTTACTATTATTATTATCCCTATTCCTCTTGTCTTTCTCCTTATAACTATTATTATTATCCTTATTATTATTATTATTATCGCTATAACTGTTATTATTATTCTTATTACCATTGTTACTATCCGTATCACTCTTGTCTTTATCCATATAACTATTATTATTAATCCTTATTACTATTATTATTATCGCTATACCTGTTATTATTATCCTTATTACTATTATTATTATCGCTATAACTGTTATTATTATCCTTAATACTATTATTATTATCGCTATAACTGTTATTATTATCCTTGATACTATTATTATTATCGCTATAACTGTTATTATTATCCTTAATACTATTATTATTATCGCTATAACTGTTATTATTATTCTTATTACTATTACTATTAACCGTATTCCTCTTGTCTGTATCCTTATAACTATTATTATTATCCTTATTATTATTATTATTATTATCGCTATAACTGTTATTATTATCCTTATTACTATTATTATTATCGCTATAACTGTTATTATTATTCATGTTACTATTATTACTGTCCGTATTACTCTTGCCTTTATCCTTAATACTATTATTATTATCGCTATAACTGTTATTATTATTCTTGTTACTATTATTACTGTCCGTATTACTCTTGCCTTTATCCTTAATACTATTATTATTATCGCTATAACTGTTATTATTATCCTTATTATTATTATTATTATCGCTATAACTGTTATTATTATTCTTATTACTATTACTATTATCCCTATTCCTCTTGTCTTTATCCTTATAACTATTATTATTATCCCCTTTATTATTATTATTATCGCTATAACTGTTATTATTATCCTTATTACTATTATTATTATCGCTATAACTGTTATTATCATGCTTATTCTATTGTTACTATCCCTATTACTCTTGTCTATATCCTTATAACTATTATTATTATGCTTATTACTATTATTATTATCGCTATAACTGTTATTATTATTCATGTTACTATTATTACTGTCCGTATTACTCTTGCCTTTATCCTTAATACTATTATTATTATCGCTATAACTGTTATTATTATTCTTGTTACTATTATTATTATCCCTATTCCTCTTGTCTTTCTCCTTATAACTATTATTATTATCGCTATAACTGTTATTATTATCCTTAATACTATTATTATTATCGCTGTAACTGTTATTATTATTCTGATTACTATTATTATTATCGCTTTAACTGTTATTATTATTCTTATTACTATTATTATTATCGCTATAACTGTTATTATTATTCTTATTACTATTACTATTATCCCTATTCCTCTTGTCTTTATCCTTACAACTATTATTATTATCCTTATTATTATTATTATTATTATCGCTATAACTGTTATTATTATCCTTATTACTATTATTATTATCGCTATAACTGTTATTATTATTCTTGTTACTATTACTATTATCCCTATTCCTCTTGTCTTTATCCTTATAACTATTATTATTATCCTCTTTATTTTTATTATTATCGCTATAACTGTTATTATTATCCTTATTACTATTATTATTATCGCTATAACTGTTATTATTATGCTTATTCTATTGTTACTATCCCTATTACTCTTGTCTATATCCTTATAACTATTATTATTATCCTTATTACTATTATTATTATCGCTATAACTGTTATTATTATTCTTGTTACTATTATTACTGTCCGTATTGCGCTTGCCTTTATCCTTAATACTATTATTATTATCGCTATAACTGTTATTATTATTCTTGTTACTATTATTATTATCGCTATAACTGTTATTATTATCCTTTATACTATTATTATTATCGCTGTAACTGTTATTATTATCCTTATTACTATTATTATTATCGCTATAACTGTTATTATTATCCTTATTATTATTATTATTATCGCTATAACTGTTATCATTATCCTTATTACTATTATTATTATCGCTATAACTGTTATTATTATTCTTGTTACTATTGTTACTCTCCGTATTACTGTTGCCTTCATCCTTAATACTATTATTATTATCCTTATTATTATTATTATTATCGCTATAACTGTTACTATTATTCTTGTTACTATTATTATTATCCCTATTCCTCTTGTATTTATCCTTATAACTATTATTATTATCGTTATTATTATTATTATTATCACTATAACTGTTATTATTATCCTTAATACTATTATTATTATCGCTATAACTGTTATTATTATCCTTGATACTATTATTATTATCGCTATAACTGTTATTATTATCCTTAATACTATTATTATTATCGCTATAACTGTTATTGTTATTCTTGTTACTATTACTATTAACCGTATTCCTCTTGTCTTTATCCTTATAACTATTATTATTATCCTTATTACTATTATTATTATCATCGCTATAACTGTTATTATTATTCTTATTACTATTACTATTATCCCTATTCCTCTTGTCTTTATCCTTATAACTATTATTATTATCCTCTTTATTATTATTATTATCGCTATAACTGTTATTATTATCCTTATTACTATTATTATTATCGCTATAACTGTTATTATTATGCTTATTCTACTGTTACTATCCCTATTCCTCTTGTCTTTATCCTTATAACTATTATTATTATCCTTATTATTATTATTATTATCGCTACAACTGTTATTATTATCCTTATTACTATTATTATTATCGCTATAACTGTTATTATTATGCTTATTCTATTGTTACTATCCCTATTACTCTTGTCTATATCCTTATAACTATTATTATTATCCTTATTACTATTATTATTATCGCTATAACTGTTATTATTATTCATGTTACTATTATTACTGTCCGTATTACTCTTGCCTTTATCCTTAATACTATTATTAGTACCGCTATAACTGTTATTATTATCCTTAATACTATTATTATTATCGCTATAACTGTTATTATTATTCTTATTACTATTATTATTATCGCTTTAACTGTTATTATTATTCTTATTACTATTATTATTATCGCTATAACTGTTATTATTATTCTTATTACTATTACTATTATCCCTATTCCTCTTGTCTTTATTCTTATAACTATTATTATTATCCTTATTATTATTATCATTATTATCGCTATAACTGTTATTATTATCCTTATTATTATACTATTGTTATTATCGCTATAACTGTTATTATTATTCTTATTACTATTACTATTATCCCTATTCCTCTTGTCTTTATCCTTATAACTATTATTATTATCCTCTTTATTATTATTATTATCGATATAACTGTTATTATTATCCTTATTACTATTATTATTATCGCTATAACTGTTATTATTATGCTTATTCTATTGTTACTATCCGTATTACTCTTGCCTTTATCCTCATAACTATTATTATTATCGCTAAAACTGTTATTATTATCCTTAATACTATTATTATTATCGCTATAACTGTTATTATTATCCTTATTACTATTATTATTATCGCTATAACTGTTATTATTATGCTTATTACTATTATTATTATCTCTATTACTCTTGTCTTTATCCTTATAACTATTATCATTATCCTTATGACTGTTATTATTATCGCTATAACTGTTATTATTATTTTTGTTACTATTATTACTGTCCGTATTACTCTTGCCTTTATCCTTAGTACTATTATTATTATCGCTATAACTGTTATTATTATTCTTGTTCCTATTATTATTATCCCTATTCCTCTTGTCTTTCTCCTTATAACTATTATTATAATCGCTATAACTGTTGTTATTATTCTTATTACTATTATTATTATCGCTATAACTGTTATTATTATGCTTATTCTATTGTTACTATCCGTATTACTCTTGCCTTTATCATTATGACTATTATTATTATCCTTAGTATTATTATTATTATCGGTATAACTGTTATTATTATCCTTATTACTATTATTATTATCGCTATAACTGTTATTATTATGCTTATTCTATTGTTACTATCTCTATTACTCTTGTCTTTCTCCTTATAACTATTATTATTATCCTTAATATTATTATTATTATCGCTATAACTGTTACTATTATTCTTGTTACTATTATTATTATCCCTATTCCTCTTGTCTTTCTCCTTATAACTATTATTATTATCGTTATTATTATTATTATTATCACTATAACTGTTATTATTATCCTTAATACTATTATTATTATCGCTATAACTGTTATTATTATCCTTGATACTATTATTATTATCGCTATAACTGTTATTATTATCCTTAATACTATTATTATTATCGCTATAACTGTTATTGTTATTCTTGTTACTATTACTATTAACCGTATTCCTCTTGTCTTTATCCTTATAACTATTATTATTATCCTTATTACTATTATTATTATCATCGCTATAACTGTTATTATTATTCTTATTACTATTACTATTATCCCTATTCCTCTTGTCTTTATCCTTATAACTATTATTATTATCCTCTTTATTATTATTATTATCGCTATAACTGTTATTATTATCCTTATTACTATTATTATTATCGCTATAACTGTTATTATTATGCTTATTCTACTGTTACTATCCCTATTCCTCTTGTCTTTATCCTTATAACTATTATTATTATCCTTATTATTATTATTATTATCGCTACAACTGTTATTATTATCCTTATTACTATTATTATTATCGCTATAACTGTTATTATTATGCTTATTCTATTGTTACTATCCCTATTACTCTTGTCTATATCCTTATAACTATTATTATTATCCTTATTACTATTATTATTATCGCTATAACTGTTATTATTATTCATGTTACTATTATTACTGTCCGTATTACTCTTGCCTTTATCCTTAATACTATTATTAGTACCGCTATAACTGTTATTATTATCCTTAATACTATTATTATTATCGCTATAACTGTTATTATTATTCTTATTACTATTATTATTATCGCTTTAACTGTTATTATTATTCTTATTACTATTATTATTATCGCTATAACTGTTATTATTATTCTTATTACTATTACTATTATCCCTATTCCTCTTGTCTTTATCCTTATAACTATTATTATTATCCTTATTATTATTATCATTATTATCGCTATAACTGTTATTATTATCCTTATTATTATACTATTGTTATTATCGCTATAACTGTTATTATTATTCTTATTACTATTACTATTATCCCTATTCCTCTTGTCTTTATCCTTATAACTATTATTATTATCCTCTTTATTATTATTATTATCGATATAACTGTTATTATTATCCTTATTACTATTATTATTATCGCTATAACTGTTATTATTATGCTTATTCTATTGTTACTATCCGTATTACTCTTGCCTTTATCCTTATAACTATTATTATTATCCTTATTATTATTATTATTATCGCTATAACTGTTATTATTATTCTTGTTACTATTATTATTATCGCTATAACTGTTATTATTATTCTTATTACCATTGTTACTATCCGTATCACTCTTGTCTTTATCCATATAACTATTATTATTAATCCTTATTACTATTATTATTATCGCTATACCTGTTATTATTATCCTTATTACTATTATTATTATCGCTATAACTGTTATTATTATCCTTAATACTATTATTATTATCGCTATAACTGTTATTATTATCCTTGATACTATTATTATTATCGCTATAACTGTTATTATTATCCTTAATACTATTATTATTATCGCTATAACTGTTATTATTATTCTTATTACTATTACTATTAACCGTATTCCTCTTGTCTGTATCCTTATAACTATTATTATTATCCTTATTATTATTATTATTATTATCGCTATAACTGTTATTATTATCCTTATTACTATTATTATTATCGCTATAACTGTTATTATTATTCATGTTACTATTATTACTGTCCGTATTACTCTTGCCTTTATCCTTAATACTATTATTATTATCGCTATAACTGTTATTATTATTCTTGTTACTATTATTACTGTCCGTATTACTCTTGCCTTTATCCTTAATACTATTATTATTATCGCTATAACTGTTATTATTATCCTTATTATTATTATTATTATCGCTATAACTGTTATTATTATTCTTATTACTATTACTATTATCCCTATTCCTCTTGTCTTTATCCTTATAACTATTATTATTATCCCCTTTATTATTATTATTATCGCTATAACTGTTATTATTATCCTTATTACTATTATTATTATCGCTATAACTGTTATTATCATGCTTATTCTATTGTTACTATCCCTATTACTCTTGTCTATATCCTTATAACTATTATTATTATGCTTATTACTATTATTATTATCGCTATAACTGTTATTATTATTCATGTTACTATTATTACTGTCCGTATTACTCTTGCCATTATCCTTAATACTATTATTATTATCCTTATTATTATTATTATTATCGCTATAACTGTTATTATTATCCTTATTACTATTATTATTATCGCTATAACTGTTATTATTATGCTTATTCTATTGTTACTATCCCTATTACTCTTGTCTATATCCTTATAACTATTATTATTATCCTTATTACTATTATTATTATCGCTATAACTGTTATTATTATTCATGTTACTATTATTACTGTCCGTATTACTCTTGCCTTTATCCTTAATACTATTATTATTATCGCTATAACTGTTATTATTATTCTTGTTACTATTATTATTATCCCTATTCCTCTTGTCTTTCTCCTTATAACTATTATTATTATCGCTATAACTGTTATTATTATCCTTAATACTATTATTATTATCGCTGTAACTGTTATTATTATTCTTATTACTATTATTATTATCGCTATAACTGTTATTATTATTCTTATTACTATTACTATTATCCCTATTCCTCTTGTCTTTATCCTTACAACTATTATTATTATCCTTATTATTATTATTATTATTATCGCTATAACTGTTATTATTATCCTTATTACTATTATTATTATCGCTATAACTGTTATTATTATTCTTGTTACTATTACTATTATCCCTATTCCTCTTGTCTTTATCCTTATAACTATTATTATTATCCTCTTTATTTTTATTATTATCGCTATAACTGTTATTATTATCCTTATTACTATTATTATTATCGCTATAACTGTTATTATTATGCTTATTCTATTGTTACTATCCCTATTACTCTTGTCTATATCCTTATAACTATTATTATTATCCTTATTACTATTATTATTATCGCTATAACTGTTATTATTATTCTTGTTACTATTATTACTGTCCGTATTGCGCTTGCCTTTATCCTTAATACTATTATTATTATCGCTATAACTGTTATTATTATTCTTGTTACTATTATTATTATCGCTATAACTGTTATTATTATCCTTTATACTATTATTATTATCGCTGTAACTGTTATTATTATCCTTATTACTATTATTATTATCGCTATAACTGTTATTATTATCCTTATTACTATTATTATTATCGCTATAACTGTTATTATTATCCTTATTACTATTATTATTATCGCTATAACTGTTATTATTATTCTTGTTACTATTACTATTATCCCTATTCCTCTTGTCTTTATCCTTATAACTATTATTATTATCCTCTTTATTTTTATTATTATCGCTATAACTGTTATTATTATCCTTATTACTATTATTATTATCGCTATAACTGTTATTATTATGCTTATTCTATTGTTACTATCCCTATTACTCTTGTCTATATCCTTATAACTATTATTATTATCCTTATTACTATTATTATTATCGCTATAACTGTTATTATTATTCTTGTTACTATTATTACTGTCCGTATTGCGCTTGCCTTTATCCTTAATACTATTATTATTATCGCTGTAACTGTTATTATTATCCTTATTACTATTATTATTATCGCTATAACTGTTATTATTATTCTTATTACTATTACTATTATCCCCATTCCTCTTGTCTTTATCCATATAACTAATATTATTATCCTTATTATTATTATTATTATCGCTATAACTGTTATTATTATCCTTATTACTATTATTATTATCGCTATAACTGTTATTATTATGCTTATTATATTGTTACTATCCCTATTACTCTTGTCTATATCCTTATAACTATTATTATTATCCTTATTACTACTATTATTATCGCTATAACCGTTATTATTATTCTTATTACAATTACTATTATCCCTATTCGTCTTGTATTTATCCTTATAACTATTATTATTATCCTTATTATTATTATTATTATCGCTATAACTGTTATTATTATCCTTATTACTATTATTATTATCGCTATAACTGTTATTATTATTCTTGCTACTATTATTATTATCCCTATTCCTCTTGTCTATATCCTTATAACTATTATTATTATCCTTATTACTATTATTATTATCGCATTAACTGTTATTATTATTCTTGTTACTATTGTTACTCTCCGTATTACTCTTGCCTTTATCCTTAATACTATTATTATTATCCTTATTATTATTATTATTTTCGCTATAACTGTTACTATTATTCTTGTTACTATTATTATTATCCCTATTCCTCTTGTATTTATCCTTATAACTATTATTATTATCCTTATTATTATTATTATTATCGCTATAACTGTTATTATTATCCTTAATACTATTATTATTATCGCTATAACTGTTATTATTATCCTTGATACTATTATTATTATCGCTATAACTGTTATTATTATCCTTAATACTATTATTATTATCGCTATAACTGTTATTATTATTCTTATTACTATTACTATTAACCGTATTCCTCTTGTCTTTATCCTTATAACTATTATTATTATCCTTATTATTATTATTATTATTATCGCTATAACTGTTATTATTATCCTTATTACTATTATTATTATCGCTATAACTGTTATTATTATGCTTATTCTATTGTTACTATCCCTATTACTCTTGTCTATATCCTTATAACTATTATTATTATCCTTATTACTATTATTATTATCGCTATAACTGTTATTATTATTCATGTTACTATTATTACTGTCCGTATTACTCTTGCCTTTATCCTTAATACTATTATTATTATCGCTATAACTGTTATTATTATTCTTGTTACTATTATTACTGTCCGTATTACTCTTGCATTTGTCCTTAATACTATTATTATTATCGCTATAACTGTTATTATTATCCTTATTATTATTATTATTATCGCTATAACTGTTATTATTATTCTTATTACTATTACTATTATCCCTATTCCTCTTGTCTTTATCCTTATAACTATTATTATTATCCCCTTTATTATTATTATTATCGCTATAACTGTTATTATTATGCTTATTCTATTGTTACTATCCCTATTACTCTTGTCTATATCCTTATAACTATTATTATTATCCTTATTACTATTATTATTATCGCTATAACTGTTATTATTATTCTTGTTACTATTATTGTTATCCGTATTACTCTTTTCTTTCTCCTTATAACTATTATTATTATCGCTATAACTGTTATTATTATCCTTAATACTATTATTATTATCGCTATAACTGTTATTATTATTCCTATTACTATTATTATTATCGCTTTAACTGTTATTATTATTCTTATTACTATTATTATTATCGCTATAACTGTTATTATTATTCTTATTACTATTACTATTATCGCTATAACTGTTATTATCATGCTTATTCTATTGTTACTATCCCTATTACTCTTGTCTATATCCTTATAACTATTATTATTATCCTTATTACTATTATTATTATCGCTATAACTGTTATTATTATTCATGTTACTATTATTACTATCCGTATTACTCTTGCCATTATCCTTAATACTGTTATTATTATCCTTATTATTATTATTATTATCGCTATAACTGTTATTATTATCCTTATTACTATTATTATTATCGCTATAACTGTTATTATTATGCTTATTCTATTGTTACTATCCCTATTACTCTTGTCTATATCCTTATAACTATTATTATTATCCTTATTACTATTATTATTATCGCTATAACTGTTATTATTATTCTTGTTACTATTATTGTTATCCGTATTACTCTTTTCTTTCTCCTTATAACTATTATTATTATCGCTATAACTGTTATTATTATCCTTAATACTATTATTATTATCGCTATAACTGTTATTATTATTCCTATTACTATTATTATTATCGCTTTAACTGTTATTATTATTCTTATTACTATTATTATTATCGCTATAACTGTTATTATTATTCTTATTACTATTACTATTATCGCTATAACTGTTATTATCATGCTTATTCTATTGTTACTATCCCTATTACTCTTGTCTATATCCTTATAACTATTATTATTATCCTTATTACTATTATTATTATCGCTATAACTGTTATTATTATTCATGTTACTATTATTACTATCCGTATTACTCTTGCCATTATCCTTAATACTGTTATTATTATCCTTATTATTATTATTATTATCGCTATAACTGTTATTATTATCCTTATTACTATTATTATTATCGCTATAACTGTTATTATTATGCTTATTCTATTGTTACTATCCCTATTACTCTTGTCTATATCCTTATAACTATTATTATTATCCTTATTACTATTATTATTATCGCTATAACTGTTATTATTATTCATGTTACTATTATTACTGTCCGTATTACTCTTGCCTTTATCCTTAATACTATTATTATTATCGCTATAACTGTTATTATTATTCTTGTTACTATTATTATTATCCCTATTCCTCTTGTCTTTCTCCTTATAACTATTATTATTATCGCTATAACTGTTATTATTATCCTTAATACTATTATTATTATCGCTGTAACTGTTATTATTATTCTGATTACTATTATTATTATCGCTTTATCTGTTATTATTATTCTTATTACTATTATTATTATCGCTATAACTGTTATTATTATTCTTATTACTATTACTATTATCCCTATTCCTCTTGTCTTTATCCTTATAACTATTATTATTATCCTTATTATTATTATTATTATTATCGCTATAACTGTTATTATTATCCTTATTACTATTATTATTATCGCTATAACTGTTATTATTATTCTTGTTACTATTACTATTATCCCTATTCCTCTTGTCTTTATCCTTATAACTATTATTATTATCCTCTTTATTTTTATTATTATCGCTATAACTGTTATTATTATCCTTATTACTATTATTATTATCGCTATAACTGTTATTATTATGCTTATTCTATTGTTACTATCCCTATTACTCTTGTCTATATCCTTATAACTATTATTATTATCCTTATTACTATTATTATTATCGCTATAACTGTTATTATTATTCTTGTTACTATTATTACTGTCCGTATTGCGCTTGCCTTTATCCTTAATACTATTATTATTATCGCTGTAACTGTTATTATTATCCTTATTACTATTATTATTATCGCTATAACTGTTATTATTATTCTTATTACTATTACTACTATCCCTATTCCTCTTGTCTTTATCCTTATAACTATTATTATTATCGCTATAACTGTTATTATTATCCTTAATACTATTATTATTATCGCTATAACTGTTATTATTATCCTTATTACTATTATTATTATCGCTATAACTGTTATTATTATGCTTATTCTATTGTTACTATCTCTATTACTCTTGTCTTTATCCTTATAACTATTATCATTATCCTTATTACTATTATTATTATCGCTATAACTGTTATTATTATTCTTATTACTATTACTATTAACCGTATTCCTCTTGTCTTTATCCTTATAACTATTATTATTATCCTTATTATTATTGTTATTATTATCGCTATAACTGTTATTATTATCCTTATTACTATTATTATTATCGCTATGACTGTTATTATTATGTTTATTCTATTGTTACTATCCGTATTACTCTTGCCTTTATCATTATAACTACTATTATTATCGCTATAACCGTTATTCTTATTCTTATTACAATTACTATTATCCCTATTCCTCTTGTATTTATCCTTATAACTATTATTATTATCCTTATTATTATTATTATTATTATCGCTATAACTGTTATTCTTATCCTTATTACTATTATTATTATCGCTATAACTGTTATTATTATGCTGATTCTATTGTTACAATCTCTATTACTCTTGTCTTTATCCTTATAACTATTATCATTATCCTTATGGCTGTTATTATTATCGCTATAACTGTTATTATTATTCTTGTTACTATTATTACTGTCCGTATTACTCTTGCCTTTATCCTTAGTACTATTATTATTATCGCTATACTGTTATTATTATTCTTGCTACTATTATTATTATCCCTATTCCTCTTGTCTTTCTCCTTATAACTATTATTATTATCCTTATTATTATTATTATTATCGCTATAACTGTTACTATTATTCTTGTTACTATTATTATTATCCCTATTCCTCTTGTCTTTCTCCTTATAACTATTATTATTATCCTTATTATTATTATTATTATCGCTATAACTGTTATTATTATTCTTGTTACTATTATTATTATCGCTTTATCTGTTATTATTATTCTTATTACTATTATTATTATCGCTATAACTGTTATTATTATTCTTATTACTATTACTATTATCCCTATTCCTCTTGTCTTTATCCTTATAACTATTATTATTATCCTTATTATTATTATTATTATTATCGCTATAACTGTTATTATTATCCTTATTACTATTATTATTATCGCTATAACTGTTATTATTATTCTTGTTACTATTACTATTATCCCTATTCCTCTTGTCTTTATCCTTATAACTATTATTATTATCCTCTTTATTTTTATTATTATCGCTATAACTGTTATTATTATCCTTATTACTATTATTATTATCGCTATAACTGTTATTATTATGCTTATTCTATTGTTACTATCCCTATTACTCTTGTCTATATCCTTATAACTATTATTATTATCCTTATTACTATTATTATTATCGCTATAACTGTTATTATTATTCTTGTTACTATTATTACTGTCCGTATTGCGCTTGCCTTTATCCTTAATACTATTATTATTATCGCTGTAACTGTTATTATTATCCTTATTACTATTATTATTATCGCTATAACTGTTATTATTATTCTTATTACTATTACTACTATCCCTATTCCTCTTGTCTTTATCCTTATAACTATTATTATTATCGCTATAACTGTTATTATTATCCTTAATACTATTATTATTATCGCTATAACTGTTATTATTATCCTTATTACTATTATTATTATCGCTATAACTGTTATTATTATGCTTATTCTATTGTTACTATCTCTATTACTCTTGTCTTTATCCTTATAACTATTATCATTATCCTTATTACTATTATTATTATCGCTATAACTGTTATTATTATTCTTATTACTATTACTATTAACCGTATTCCTCTTGTCTTTATCCTTATAACTATTATTATTATCCTTATTATTATTGTTATTATTATCGCTATAACTGTTATTATTATCCTTATTACTATTATTATTATCGCTATGACTGTTATTATTATGTTTATTCTATTGTTACTATCCGTATTACTCTTGCCTTTATCATTATAACTACTATTATTATCGCTATAACCGTTATTCTTATTCTTATTACAATTACTATTATCCCTATTCCTCTTGTATTTATCCTTATAACTATTATTATTATCCTTATTATTATTATTATTATCGCTATAACTGTTATTCTTATCCTTATTACTATTATTATTATCGCTATAACTGTTATTATTATGCTGATTCTATTGTTACAATCTCTATTACTCTTGTCTTTATCCTTATAACTATTATCATTATCCTTATGGCTGTTATTATTATCGCTATAACTGTTATTATTATTCTTGTTACTATTATTACTGTCCGTATTACTCTTGCCTTTATCCTTAGTACTATTATTATTATCGCTATACTGTTATTATTATTCTTGCTACTATTATTATTATCCCTATTCCTCTTGTCTTTCTCCTTATAACTATTATTATTATCCTTATTATTATTATTATTATCGCTATAACTGTTACTATTATTCTTGTTACTATTATTATTATCCCTATTCCTCTTGTCTTTATCCTTATAACTATTATTATTATCCTCTTTATTTTTATTATTATCGCTATAACTGTTATTATTATCCTTATTACTATTATTATTATCGCTATAACTGTTATTATTATTCTTGTTACTATTACTATTATCCCTATTCCTCTTGTCTTTATCCTTATAACTATTATTATTATCCTCTTTATTTTTATTATTATCGCTATAACTGTTATTATTATCCTTATTACTATTATTATTATCGCTATAACTGTTATTATTATGCTTATTCTATTGTTACTATCCCTATTACTCTTGTCTATATCCTTATAACTATTATTATTATCCTTATTACTATTATTATTATCGCTATAACTGTTATTATTATTCTTGTTACTATTATTACTGTCCGTATTGCGCTTGCCTTTATCCTTAATACTATTATTATTATCGCTGTAACTGTTATTATTATCCTTATTACTATTATTATTATCGCTATAACTGTTATTATTATTCTTATTACTATTACTACTATCCCTATTCCTCTTGTCTTTATCCTTATAACTATTATTATTATCGCTATAACTGTTATTATTATCCTTAATACTATTATTATTATCGCTATAACTGTTATTATTATCCTTATTACTATTATTATTATCGCTATAACTGTTATTATTATGCTTATTCTATTGTTACTATCTCTATTACTCTTGTCTTTATCCTTATAACTATTATCATTATCCTTATTACTATTATTATTATCGCTATAACTGTTATTATTATTCTTATTACTATTACTATTAACCGTATTCCTCTTGTCTTTATCCTTATAACTATTATTATTATCCTTATTATTATTGTTATTATTATCGCTATAACTGTTATTATTATCCTTATTACTATTATTATTATCGCTATGACTGTTATTATTATGTTTATTCTATTGTTACTATCCGTATTACTCTTGCCTTTATCATTATAACTACTATTATTATCGCTATAACCGTTATTCTTATTCTTATTACAATTACTATTATCCCTATTCCTCTTGTATTTATCCTTATAACTATTATTATTATCCTTATTATTATTATTATTATCGCTATAACTGTTATTCTTATCCTTATTACTATTATTATTATCGCTATAACTGTTATTATTATGCTGATTCTATTGTTACAATCTCTATTACTCTTGTCTTTATCCTTATAACTATTATCATTATCCTTATGGCTGTTATTATTATCGCTATAACTGTTATTATTATTCTTGTTACTATTATTACTGTCCGTATTACTCTTGCCTTTATCCTTAGTACTATTATTATTATCGCTATACTGTTATTATTATTCTTGCTACTATTATTATTATCCCTATTCCTCTTGTCTTTCTCCTTATAACTATTATTATTATCCTTATTATTATTATTATTATCGCTATAACTGTTACTATTATTCTTGTTACTATTATTATTATCCCTATTCCTCTTGTCTTTCTCCTTATAACTATTATTATTATCCTTATTATTATTATTAGTATCGCTATAACTGTTATTATTATTCTTGTTACTATTATTATTATCGCTATAACTGTTATTATTATTCTTGTTACTATTATTACTGTCCGTATTACTCTTGCCTTTATCCTTAATACTATTATTATTATCGCTATAACTGTTATTATTATTCTTGTTACTATTATTGTTATCCGTATTACTCTTTTCTTTCTCCTTATAACTATTATTATTATCGCTATAACTGTTATTATTATCCTTAATACTATTATTATTATCGCTATAACTGTTATTATTATTCCTATTACTATTATTATTATCGCTTTAACTGTTATTATTATTCTTATTACTATTATTATTATCGCTATAACTGTTATTATTATCCTTATTACTATTATTATTATCGCTATAACTGTTATTATTATGCTTATTCTATTGTTACTATCCCTATTACTCTTGTCTATATCCTTATAACTATTATTATTATCCTTATTACTATTATTATTATCGCTATAACTGTTATTATTATTCATGTTACTATTATTACTGTCCGTATTACTCTTGCCATTATCCTTAATACTGTTATTATTATCCTTATTATTATTATTATTATCGCTATAACTGTTATTATTATCCTTATTACTATTATTATTATCGCTATAACTGTTATTATTATGCTTATTCTATTGTTACTATCCCTATTACTCTTGTCTATATCCTTATAACTATTATTATTATCCTTATTACTATTATTATTATCGCTATAACTGTTATTATTATTCATGTTACTATTATTACTGTCCGTATTACTCTTGCCTTTATCCTTAATACTATTATTATTATCGCTATAACTGTTATTATTATTCTTGTTACTATTATTATTATCCCTATTCCTCTTGTCTTTCTCCTTATAACTATTATTATTATCGCTATAACTGTTATTATTATCCTTAATACTATTATTATTATCGCTGTAACTGTTATTATTATTCTGATTACTATTATTATTATCGCTTTATCTGTTATTATTATTCTTATTACTATTATTATTATCGCTATAACTGTTATTATTATTCTTATTACTATTACTATTATCCCTATTCCTCTTGTCTTTATCCTTATAACTATTATTATTATCCTTATTATTATTATTATTATTATCGCTATAACTGTTATTATTATCCTTATTACTATTATTATTATCGCTATAACTGTTATTATTATTCTTGTTACTATTACTATTATCCCTATTCCTCTTGTCTTTATCCTTATAACTATTATTATTATCCTCTTTATTTTTATTATTATCGCTATAACTGTTATTATTATCCTTATTACTATTATTATTATCGCTATAACTGTTATTATTATGCTTATTCTATTGTTACTATCCCTATTACTCTTGTCTATATCCTTATAACTATTATTATTATCCTTATTACTATTATTATTATCGCTATAACTGTTATTATTATTCATGTTACTATTATTACTGTCCGTATTGCGCTTGCCTTTATCCTTAATACTATTATTATTATCGCTGTAACTGTTATTATTATCCTTATTACTATTATTATTATCGCTGTAACTGTTATTATTATTCTTATTACTATTACTACTATCCCTATTCCTCTTGTCTTTATCCTTATAACTATTATTATTATCGCTATAACTGTTATTATTATCCTTAATACTATTATTATTATCGCTATAACTGTTATTATTATCCTTATTACTATTATTATTATCGCTATAACTGTTATTATTATGCTTATTCTATTGTTACTATCTCTATTACTCTTGTCTTTATCCTTATAACTATTATCATTATCCTTATTACTATTATTATTATCGCTATAACTGTTATTATTATTCTTATTACTATTACTATTAACCGTATTCCTCTTGTCTTTATCCTTATAACTATTATTATTATCCTTATTACTATTATTATTATCGCTATAACTGTTATTATTATTCTTGTTACTATTATTATTATCCCTATTCCTCTTGTCTTTCTCCTTATAACTATTATTATTATCGCTATAACTGTTATTATTATCCTTAATACTATTATTATTATCGCTGTAACTGTTATTATTATTCTGATTACTATTATTATTATCGCTTTATCTGTTATTATTATTCTTATTACTATTATTATTATCGCTATAACTGTTATTATTATTCTTATTACTATTACTATTATCCCTATTCCTCTTGTCTTTATCCTTATAACTATTATTATTATCCTTATTATTATTATTATTATTATCGCTATAACTGTTATTATTATCCTTATTACTATTATTATTATCGCTATAACTGTTATTATTATTCTTGTTACTATTACTATTATCCCTATTCCTCTTGTCTTTATCCTTATAACTATTATTATTATCCTCTTTATTTTTATTATTATCGCTATAACTGTTATTATTATCCTTATTACTATTATTATTATCGCTATAACTGTTATTATTATGCTTATTCTATTGTTACTATCCCTATTACTCTTGTCTATATCCTTATAACTATTATTATTATCCTTATTACTATTATTATTATCGCTATAACTGTTATTATTATTCATGTTACTATTATTACTGTCCGTATTGCGCTTGCCTTTATCCTTAATACTATTATTATTATCGCTGTAACTGTTATTATTATCCTTATTACTATTATTATTATCGCTGTAACTGTTATTATTATTCTTATTACTATTACTACTATCCCTATTCCTCTTGTCTTTATCCTTATAACTATTATTATTATCGCTATAACTGTTATTATTATCCTTAATACTATTATTATTATCGCTATAACTGTTATTATTATCCTTATTACTATTATTATTATCGCTATAACTGTTATTATTATGCTTATTCTATTGTTACTATCTCTATTACTCTTGTCTTTATCCTTATAACTATTATCATTATCCTTATTACTATTATTATTATCGCTATAACTGTTATTATTATTCTTATTACTATTACTATTAACCGTATTCCTCTTGTCTTTATCCTTATAACTATTATTATTATCCTTATTACTATTATTATTATCGCTATAACTGTTATTATTATTCTTGTTACTATTATTATTATCCCTATTCCTCTTGTCTTTCTCCTTATAACTATTATTATTATCGCTATAACTGTTATTATTATCCTTAATACTATTATTATTATCGCTGTAACTGTTATTATTATTCTGATTACTATTATTATTATCGCTTTATCTGTTATTATTATTCTTATTACTATTATTATTATCGCTATAACTGTTATTATTATTCTTATTACTATTACTATTATCCCTATTCCTCTTGTCTTTATCCTTATAACTATTATTATTATCCTTATTATTATTATTATTATTATCGCTATAACTGTTATTATTATCCTTATTACTATTATTATTATCGCTATAACTGTTATTATTATTCTTGTTACTATTACTATTATCCCTATTCCTCTTGTCTTTATCCTTATAACTATTATTATTATCCTCTTTATTTTTATTATTATCGCTATAACTGTTATTATTATCCTTATTACTATTATTATTATCGCTATAACTGTTATTATTATGCTTATTCTATTGTTACTATCCCTATTACTCTTGTCTATATCCTTATAACTATTATTATTATCCTTATTACTATTATTATTATCGCTATAACTGTTATTATTATTCTTGTTACTATTATTACTGTCCGTATTGCGCTTGCCTTTATCCTTAATACTATTATTATTATCGCTGTAACTGTTATTATTATCCTTATTACTATTATTATTATCGCTATAACTGTTATTATTATTCTTATTACTATTACTACTATCCCCATTCCTCTTGTCTTTATCCTTATAACTATTATTATTATCGCTATAACTGTTATTATTATCCTTAATACTATTATTATTATCGCTATAACTGTTATTATTATCCTTATTACTATTATTATTATCGCTATAACTGTTATTATTATTCTTATTACTATTACTATTAACCGTATTCCTCTTGTCTTTATCCTTATAACTATTATTATTATCCTTATTATTATTGTTATTATTATCGCTATAACTGTTATTATTATCCTTATTACTATTATTATTATCGCTATGACTGTTATTATTATGTTTATTCTATTGTTACTATCCGTATTACTCTTGCCTTTATCATTATAACTACTATTATTATCGCTATAACCGTTATTCTTATTCTTATTACAATTACTATTATCCCTATTCCTCTTGTATTTATCCTTATAACTATTATTATTATCCTTATTATTATTATTATTATCGCTATAACTGTTATTCTTATCCTTATTACTATTATTATTATCGCTATAACTGTTATTATTATGCTGATTCTATTGTTACAATCTCTATTACTCTTGTCTTTATCCTTATAACTATTATCATTATCCTTATGGCTGTTATTATTATCGCTATAACTGTTATTATTATTCTTGTTACTATTATTACTGTCCGTATTACTCTTGCCTTTATCCTTAGTACTATTATTATTATCGCTATACTGTTATTATTATTCTTGCTACTATTATTATTATCCCTATTCCTCTTGTCTTTCTCCTTATAACTATTATTATTATCCTTATTATTATTATTATTATCGCTATAACTGTTACTATTATTCTTGTTACTATTATTATTATCCCTATTCCTCTTGTCTTTCTCCTTATAACTATTATTATTATCCTTATTATTATTATTATTATCGCTATAACTGTTATTATTATTCTTGTTACTATTATTATTATCGCTATAACTGTTATTATTATTCTTATTACTATTGTCGCTATCCGTATTACTCTTGTCTTTATCCATATAACTATTATTATTAATCCTTATTACTATTATTATTATCGCTATAATGGTTATTATTATTGTTTTTACTATTATTATTATCGCTATAACTGTTATTATTATCCTTATTCTATTGTTACTATCCGTATTACTCTTGTCTTTATCCTTATAACCATTATTATTATCGCTAATAACTGTTGCTATTATTCTTGTTACTATTTTTATTATCCCTATTCCTCTTGTCTTTCTCCTTATAACTATTATTATTATTCTTATTATTATTATTATTATCGCTATATCTGTTTTTATTATTCTTATTACTATTACCATTATCAGTATTCCTCTTGTCTTTATCCTTATAACTATTATTATTAGCCTTATTATTATTATTATTATTATCGCTATACCTGTTATTATTGTCCTTATTACTATTATTATTATCGCTATAACTGTTATTATTATGCTTATTCTATTGTTACTATCCGTATTACTCTTGCCTTTATCATTATAACTATTATTATTATCCTTATAATTATTATTATTATCGCTATAACTGTTGCTATTATTCTTGTTACTATTTTTATTATCCCTATTCCTCTTGTCTTTCTCCTTATAACTACTATTATTATCGCTATAACTGCTATTATTATCCTTATTACTATTATTATTATCGCTATAACTGTTATTATTATTCTTGTTACTATTATTACTGTCCGTATTACTCTTGCCTTTATCCTTAATACTATTATTATTATCGCTATAACTGTTATTATTATTCTTGTTACTATTATTGTTATCCGTATTACTCTTTTCTTTCTCCTTATAACTATTATTATTATCGCTATAACTGTTATTATTATCCTTAATACTATTATTATTATCGCTGTAACTGTTATTATTATTCCTATTACTATTATTATTATCGCTTTAAATGTTATTATTATTCTTATTACTATTATTATTATCGCTATAACTGTTATTATTATTCTTATTACTATTACTATTATCGCTATAACTGTTATTATCATGCTTATTCTATTGTTACTATCCCTATTACTCTTGTCTATATCCTTATAACTATTATTATTATCCTTATAACTATTATTATTATCCCCTTTATTATTATTATTATCGCTATAACTGTTATTATTATTCATGTTACTATTATTACTGTCCGTATTACTCTTGCCTTTATACTTAATACTATTATTATTATCGCTATACCTGTTATTATTATTCTTGTTACTATTATTGTTATCCGTATTACTCTTTTCTTTCTCCTTATAACTATTATTATTATCGCTATAACTGTTATTATTATCCTTAATACTATTATTATTATCGCTATAACTGTTATTATTATTCCTATTACTATTATTATTATCGCTTTAAATGTTATTATTATTCTTATTACTATTATTATTATCGCTATAACTGTTATTATTATTCTTATTACTATTACTATTATCGCTATAACTGTTATTATCATGCTTATTCTATTGTTACTATCCCTATTACTCTTGTCTATATCCTTATAACTATTATTATTATCCTTATAACTATTATTATTATCCCCTTTATTATTATTATTATCGCTATAACTGTTATTATTATTCATGTTACTATTATTACTGTCCGTATTACTCTTGCCTTTATACTTAATACTATTATTATTATCGCTATAACTGTTATTATTATTCTTGTTACTATTATTATTATCCCTATTCCTCTTGTCTTTCTCCTTATAACTATTATTATTATCGCTATAACTGTTATTATTATCCTTAATACTATTATTATTATCGCTGTAACTGTTATTATTATTCTGATTACTATTATTATTATCGCTTTATCTGTTATTATTATTCTTATTACTATTATTATTATCGCTATAACTGTTATTATTATTCTTATTACTATTACTATTATCCCTATTCCTCTTGTCTTTATCCTTATAACTATTATTATTATCCTTATTATTATTATTATTATTATCGCTATAACTGTTATTATTATCCTTATTACTATTATTATTATCGCTATAACTGTTATTATTATTCTTGTTACTATTACTATTATCCCTATTCCTCTTGTCTTTATCCTTATAACTATTATTATTATCCTCTTTATTTTTATTATTATCGCTATAACTGTTATTATTATCCTTATTACTATTATTATTATCGCTATAACTGTTATTATTATGCTTATTCTATTGTTACTATCCCTATTACTCTTGTCTATATCCTTATAACTATTATTATTATCCTTATTACTATTATTATTATCGCTATAACTGTTATTATTATCCTTATTCTATTGTTACTATCCGTATTACTCTTGTCATTATCCTTATAACCATTATTATTATCGCTAATAACTGTTGCTATTATTCTTGTTACTATTTTTATTATCCGTATTCCTCTTGTCTTTCTCCTTATAACTATTATTATTATCGCTATAACTGTTATTATTATTCTTATTACCATTGTTACTATCCGTATCTCTCTTGTCTTTCTCCTTATAACTATTATTATTATCCTTATTATTATTATTATTATCGCTATAACTGTTATTATTATTCTTGTTACTATTATTATTATCGCTATAACTGTTATAATTATTCTTATTACTATTGTCGCTATCCGTATTACTCTTGTCTTTATCCATATAACTATTATTATTAATCCTTATTACTATTATTATTATCGCTAATAACTGTTGCTATTATTCTTGTTACTATTTTTATTATCCGTATTCCTCTTGTCTTTCTCCTTATAACTATTATTATTATCGCTATAACTGTTATTATTATTCTTATTACCATTGTTACTATCCGTATCTCTCTTGTCTTTATCCATATAACTATTATTATTAATCCTTATTACTATTATTATTATCGCTATAACTGTTATTATTATTCTTGTTACTATTGTTACTCTCCGTATTACTCTTGCCTTTATCCTTAATACTATTATTATTACCGCTATAACTGTTATTATTATTCTTGTTACTATTATTATTATCCCTATTCCTCTTGTCTTTCTCCTTATAACTATTATTATTATCCTTATTATTATTATTATTATCGCTATATCTGTTTTTATTATTCTTATTACTATTACCATTATCAGTATTCCTCTTGTCTTTATCCTTATAACTATTATTATTAGCCTTATTATTATTATTATTATTATCGCTATACCTGTTATTATTATCCTTATTACTATTATTATTATCGCTATAACTGTTATTATTATGCTTATTCTATTGTTACTATCCGTATTACTCTTGCCTTTATCATTATAACTATTATTATTACCCTTATAATTATTATTATTATCGCTATAACTGTTGCTATTATTCTTGTTACTATTTTTATTATCCCTATTCCTCTTGTCTTTCTCCTTATAACTACTATTATTATCGCTATAACTGCTATTATTATCGCTATAACTGTTATTATTATGCTTATTCTATTGTTACTATCCGTATTACTCTTGCCTTTATCATTATAACTATTATTATTATCCTTATTATTATTATCATTATCGCTATAACTGTTATTATTATCCTTATTACTATTATTATTATCGGTATTCCGCTTGTCTTTCTCCTTATAACTATTATTATTATCGCTATAACTGTTATTATTATTCTTCTTACTATTATTGTTATCGCTATAACTGTTATTATTATGCTTATTCTATTGTTACTATCCCTATTACTCTTGTCTATATCCTTATAACTATTATTATTATCCTTATTACTATTATTATTATCGCTACAACTGGTATTATTATTCTTGTTACTATTAATACTGTCCGTATTACTCTTGCCTTTATCCTTAATACTATTATTATTATCGCTATAACTGTTATTATTATTCTTGTTACTATTATTGTTATCCGTATTACTCTTTTCTTTCTCCTTATAACTATTATTATTATCGCTATAACTGTTATTATTATTCTTATTACTATTATTATTATCGCTATAACTGTTATTATTATTCTTATTACTATTACTATTATCGCTATAACTGTTATTATCATGCTTATTCTATTGTTACTATCCCTATTACTCTTGTCTATATCCTTATAACTATTATTATTATCCTTATTACTATTATTATTATCGCTATAACTGTTATTATTATTCATGTTACTATTATTACTGTCCGTATTACTCTTGCCTTTATCCTTAATACTATTATTATTATCGCTATAACTGTTATTATTATTCTTGTTACTATTATTACTGTCCGTATTACTCTTGCATTTATCCTTAATACTATTATTATTATCGCTATAACTGTTATTATTATCCTTATTATTATTATTATTATCGCTATAACTGTTATTATTATTCTTATTACTATTACTATTATCCCTATTCCTCTTGTCTTTATCCTTATAACTATTATTATTATCCCCTTTATTATTATTATTATCGCTATAACTGTTATTATTATCCTTATTACTATTATTATTATCGCTATAACTGTTATTATTATGCTTATTCTATTGTTACTATCCCTATTACTCTTGTCTATATCCTTATAACTATTATTATTATCCTTATTACTATTATTATTATCGCTATAACTGTTATTATTATTCTTGTTACTATTATTACTGTCCGTATTACTCTTGCCTTTATCCTTAATACTATTATTATTATCGCTATAACTGTTATTATTATTCTTGTTACTATTATTGTTATCCGTATTACTCTTTTCTTTCTCCTTATAACTATTATTATTATCGCTATAACTGTTATTATTATCCTTAATACTATTATTATTATCGCTATAACTGTTA